>JAQIXO010000020.1:0-72118 GCA_034700305.1 Protaphorura armata
GGGCATTGTCTACAATGCCCGGGCATTATACATGTTGACTAGGCCTTGTCTACATGGCGAGGAGTCGCCGGCATTGTCTATAATGCCTAATTGTATATATGGACGCCAACATATCCAATACATTTCCTTAACATTGTTGGCCTTTATTAAATTCGTCGTTTTTTAAATGAAGGGTTGCTTTGTATTTACTGTAAATTACTTACTGTGCCATAGGGAAATTCGGAAATCATATACATTAACACCTAATCTTTCAGTTAGAAGCCAATAAGATTATTCATTGGTATCCTGAATATATTATAAAAATAAAAATTTTAAAATTTATAGTTTCATTGAAAAGGTGCTGGTTACTGAACGAGAATCTATAAGGGACATCGTGTATGACATGATTGAGTAGGATATCTGATAAATCCTACAGATTTTTAATAAAACTGTATGTTAAAAATTGTCTCATTAATTTGCATTTGCTCTCAAATTCTGGTATTATTTTGTTCCAAATGTAGAATTGGACAGAGTTCTTCCATACCGTTTCTATCATGTACCAGATGGATCCTTGTCAAAACTAGAAAACAAATCAGCAAAATACTAATAGTAGAGTCAACAAACAGGGCCAAATTACCTGTGTTATTGTATTTCATATTTCAATTTTATAAATATTTCGTAACCGGTGCGCAGATGGAGATAAATTCATTATTGTAATTATAATGTCTTTGGCCAAATTCTGAAAACTCAGCATTTAGAAAACCACAGTAATTCGTGAAAACCCAAACCCTCTTATGCTCTGAATTATTCCAGAGCATTTTTTCCAATTAGGTTATGGACTGTACAATTTAAATTATAATTTTGCCACAAGCTGAGTCTCTGTATTCGCAAATGTTGATCTAAATTAAATTCAAATTAAGCCTTTGGTTTCTCTTCATCGATTAACCGATACCGATACCATAATGTTGGCTGAATAATATAGCGACAAAAATAAACGCCAGCAAAATAATGTACGCATAAATACATTTTTGGACGTAACTAACATCCGGTAATCGAAACAATTCTGTATTTTATAAGTGTTCGAGTGAGTCTTTAAAACCCGGCTTTCCACCCGGGTAAGTGTTGAAATGCCAGTCCCATAGTCCCATCTCCCATGTAGTTAGTGTGTTTCTACAATCGAGCACTAAACCACATCGTTCTAATAGGAAAGACTATTTTCACTCTGTAAAGTACTTCCATCTGTAATGTGAAAACCACACAATCCACGCAAATGTAAAATATAGTTTACAGCATCACCTCACCATTATTATTGGCATTAAAATCTTCAAAAGACAAAAGACAGTAGTGTGATAGTGCAGAGCTAACAACAACATGCTAGCTAACCTACTGCTACTACTTTATACCCCCCCCCCCGCTACTTTCGAGTAGGTTATGCGATGATAATGATTATGGTGACTCTATCATGTTAATACTAATTAATTAACCTCAAAATTCTTCAAACACTTATCGTGTTATCGTTACTTTACTAGGTTATGTGTCATAACATGTGAGAGGTTTAAAACGCATGAGGCATGACGGCATGAGTTTTGATAATGCCGTCGTAATTTTGAAGTAATTTTGACGTGATTTTGTTATCCACGGCGAGTTGTATTTTGATGTAAAAATAATAAGTATACAAAAAATAAATAGGTAATGATGAAGTGATTTTCTGAGATTTTGGCGTTCTGAAAATTATAATCCAGGACCTTACATTACTTTGTTTGTGCTGAATTTATGGCTGGATGATTATAGTTTTAGAAAAATTGAATGTCTGACACACCCATGAGTATGAGCAGTATGAGCACACACTAATAAAACATATAATTGTTGCGTAAAATATTGAAGAAAAATTTATTGGTAGAACTTTGCTAAAATCATTGCAAAAATATATCCTGATTTAGTTTTTGTTTTTTTGTCGAAAGTAGACAAAATTTGTGTAAAAAAAACTTGAAAAAAACTTAAAAGTAATTCAATTATTTTACAATTCAAGGGTATAGAGTCTCTACACCCTTGTTACAATTACAAATTACAAACTTTCTTCAAAATTTCAATTTACAATTAATGACCTATGATTTTGGACGTAATTAATTACGAATTACCAACGTAATTGACCCACCTTTGTACAAAACACGCGTATCGTATCTTCAACTATCGTAAATTGTGTCTTCTCTTGACCGCAAGAGTGTCTTTATCTTCTCTTGGAAGCTTAAGCTTCGAGAGGTACCCTGGTACTTTAATCTTGAGGCAAGAATACTTCAAGTCTTTTTGATCATCTTCCTAATTTATGATTACAAGTTGTAATCATAATTTAGGAAGATGATCAAAAAGACTTTGTTGTAATTTACAACACATGAAAACATATAAATATCGATATCATAATCTAATCATAAATCCGAACGCACGGTGCGCAGTGTAAGCGTATTCTAGGCCGACACATATGTGTCGGCCTAGGCGTATTATAAGAAAGCGCATTTGCATTTCTCGGCTAATTTATCGAAATGGAACGACACAAACTGCTACTTATTATTCCGTCAAAATTAGTACAACCCGGGTCTACGAGGTACCGATAGTACCGAAGTCGGTGAATGTTCTTCTACACTTCTAATGGGATAAAAGTATCGTGATCCGTTGAGATCCATACTTCAGAAGTTCCAAATTTTATTATCCAAAATGGCGTCGAGAGAGTTGGCGTCCTTCAGGACATCCATCCTTAGTACTCGGACTCGAGATCGCGCTCACGGTCACTTCTGTGCTCTGGGACTCTGGGGTGGTATGGAATTCTGAGAAAATCTGATGAATCTGAGCGGGACTCTTGAGATTGGCATTCCATTGTGATCCGGAATCTGGAGCCTGGATTTAGTGGACTAGGAGGACGTGCGAGTGGACGGACGGACGAAAACGAAAAGTACACGAACGAAAACAAAATCCGAATGAATGAATACGGAAAGACAGCCGAAGAAAGTGGCAAGTGGTGAATAGAAACAATTATTTAGCAGTTTAGTCACTAGAAGACTCAGATCAGACAGATCGGATTTCAGATAATATATCTCATTCTACAGATTTTTATTCTTTGATTAATATTAATAGTTGATAGGACGGGTTAAAAAAGGAAACGGAAGACGATAGACGGTCGGGTAGCACTCAAGTTTGATTGTTGGTTGTGGTTTGTGGTACTCATTTTGGTAAGTTAAATTCAATTTTCAAATCATAACGAGTTGACCTTAGGTCACTGTACGTACGTTCTGATCTCTATGATGCTTTACAGACAGAGTGGTTCGGAAAGAATGACAACTTCTTTCTTGCCTTCTCTGACCCCGCCTGGATGGCCGTTATCTTGGTTTATAGAGTTTATTCATTTGATTGGGAATGAAAGATTTTTTCAAGATTCAAGATTATTTATTAACATTCAAGTGTAACATTTCCTAAAACAATTAAACAATAAGAACAAGACTCAATTGATTCATCATTAGGTGTCAGTCACAGTTATCTTTGGATAAAATTTTATCCCCAACCACACTTCCGAAACCGGTCCATAGTTTGACTCGCGGAATTAAAATTTGAAAAAACTCTAGAAGACATATGTCTTAAGAATCTACCAGCATTATTTGATAATTTGATTGCGTATGTTGGTACAGATTCGACAAAAAGTTCCAACTTCCAGGCCACCTTTATTATTGGTTGTCGAGAACAAAATTAAAAATGGTGAAGGTGAAGGTGAAATCTTCTAAGGGACTAGTTCCAGTCGCAACAAGTCTTATACAACCTTACGACTGGACAGTATCATTCTCGGACTCGACAGTAATTGCTGCGCCAGTCTCTTGTTTTAAGCACGTAAGTAGCGAGAATGTATTTGACCGAAACTTTATATGAAATCTTGCTGTTCTTCTTCCGTTTGTAAAGTTTCAGGCTGTTCGGTATGGCTTCTTCGGTTCGGTTCGGTTGGTTTCTGGCTTAACTTTGCTTAAATTAATATTTCTAAGTTTTTGAATCTTGACATTGTCCAAGTGATTTACAATTTTGTGTGTTGCAATTTCTCTACAGGTTCCTCTGTCGGATTGGGAAGAACTTCAAGCTGATGGTAAAACAAAAGTAGAGATTAGAAATCGTTACGTGGCTCCTGGTGAAAGCTATCGTTACCCATTTTGGTTTGCGAGCATCATTCGTAGTTGTGGTAAGTCTGGTCATTGTTGGCTAACCGTCATGCGTCAGTTGAAGTCGTGAAGCGTAAAACAATTGAGTTAATAAATTCTTATATTTCTCTAATTTGAGGTTATAAAATTCTATTGAGATTCGAGGGATTCGGAAGTTTGGGATACATGGATTTCTGGATAAACATTGGCAAGGCGGATATTCATAATATAGGCTGGTGTGACTCCAACGATAAAAAGTTGATTCCTCCCCCCAACTGTCCAAGCAACGGTAAAAAGGATGCAAGTTAAATTGGTTAGAATTATAAGAAGTACATTAGAAAAATTGATTGATTTGTCTTGCTTTTTAGAAATGAATCCAGCGAACCTTAACTTCACTGATTGGCTTCAATCCTTAATGATTAGCATGGATGGAGCGTTGACTCTCCCTTCTTCAGATGTGCTAGCTGACGTTCAAGTGGCAATGGTGTCCAAATACAAGTTGGTTTTTAATTTTGAAAATTCCTCTATTTTTCGTGTTTTTCGTGTTTCTTGTAAAGTAACGCGGTTCGTTCACAATGGGTGCGCTAATAGAAATACCTATTGATTACTAAAACTTTTAGTACAGTGTCACTGCCTGAGCGTGCAGAAATCATAATTACTGTTTGAAATTCAAATTATTTTCAGAGTGGGCGACCTTCTCGAAGTGCTCGACTCTAAGAAGATGTCGCGAGTTAAACTTGCTACAGTTAAGTCAATTGTTGGCAAAATACTTCACTTGATGTATTTTGACGCGATGACAAATACTAAGAACGGTATGTACGCTATGGTGTTTAGATTACGCTGAATCGAAAAATATTTTCGGCGCAATTAAATAAAATGTGGCGTATACTTTATTTAATTTGGATGCAGGTACCGGGGTTTGGCACCATGAAGATTCGACACTAATTCACCCCTGTGGATGGGCAGCCACAGTTGGTCATGATATTGTGGCTCCTCCTAATTACAGTCCAGAAAAGTTACCATCAAGCTCATTTAAATTTGCACGTCCACATTCGCACATTTTTTTAAAAGAAGGGATGAAGCTGGAAATGATCAATCCACTGGACCTAACTGAAATATCTTCTGGGACCATAGAGAAAGTTTTAAATCACGGATATATGATGGTACGAGCTGATTGTGTTGAGAACAAGACTCCCGGCTTGGATTGGATTTGTGTCCATGTTACGTCACCAGATATTTTCCCCTGCGGATTTTCGCAGCATAATAATATACCGTTGACACCACCATTTGGTTATGATGAAAGTACTTTTGATTGGAGTAAATACTGCGCTGAGACAGGTGCAGTTCAGGCCCCAATCGGAAATCTCGACAAGGTATGTTTTGTTGGCGTTTTTAGTATTTATAACAAACTCAAACCAATTTTTGAGTCTGGTTCGAAATAATACAAATAATTATAGGGACATGACCACTTGACCACATGACAATCATGCGATTTCTCTTTTGAGTACTGATTTGAGTCATCTAAAGTGTTTCCCTTTCTAGGAAGTTGTGAAGCATAAATTGAAGGTCGGTATGAAAGTCGAAGCCAGGGACTTATGTGAACCATTTGAAATTTGCGTTGGAACTATTACTCGGGTTGCTAGTAATCTTGTGAGGGTTAGTTTCGATGGATGGTCCGAGAATTATGATCAATGGGTATGTAATATTATGTGTATTTATTTCTAACTAGTATATTTTTCCCTTATACTCCTACGGTTTACGGTTTGCTGATATAGGAAGGGTGCACAAAAAGACACCTCAATTGTACCCCGACCAAATGAGAACTCAATTTCTAAGAGTTTGATGATGTTTGACTATGACTATGCTATGTTGGACGGCGAATGTCAATTAAGAATTGGCACATTTTATTGAATCTACAACTGCAGTGTTAAATTCATTTCAGATGGCTGCCTCGTCTCCCGACATTTACCCGGTTGGCTATTGTGAACTTGCGGGTCTTCGATTGGAAGGACCACCACAACCAACCCCACCTAAGAAAAACAGGAAACCTTGGATTCCTAAGAAGCGACAAAGGCAAACGAAAACGACTCAACATTTGGGGAAAAGTTTACGGACGTACGTTTGTAAAACTGATATAAAAATATGACGATATTTAGTATTTCCACTTCATTAACTTGTTATTACAACTTACAATTTTATCCAGGGGAAAGAATGTCAAGCGTTTGAAGTCAGCCTTAAAAAGAATGGATTCAACGCCAAAGTTTTCGATGAGGTCATGCCGGCGAAATGCCATACGTTCAAAATCGAAAGCGGTGGAGGTTAGAAAATCATTACGGACCAAACGTGCCGTAACGTTCCGTCGGCCATCATCGTCTCCAGTGGAACACAACATTTCCGACTCAGATTCAGAGGATTCGTGGCATGCGGATTTTTCCAGCTCCACTTCATCAGTGAACGACGAACCTGAGTCACCTTCATCCCAAGGAATCGTCGGAGTGGCCTTAAATCATAAGGATCCAACATTGCCTTCTACAATCAAGGAACAAATTGGGGATAAGAATTCTTCCTCCGGTTCTTCTAAATTGAATTCACCAGCTGGTGATTGTGAAGCCTCATCTGCCTACTACTCACGTCCTCGTCGTTCTAAACGCGGTGTACCGGAACTTGGGATTTCTTGGACAGCCGAACAAGTTAAATTGTTTCTTGAAGTTAACCAATGCGGGGAATACGCTGAGATTTTTTTCCAAAATGTAGGTCACACAGACTGTTACTCTTAATGTCACCACGTATAGATACTTATGACAGGATCAGTCGATTACAGTGGAATTTATAAATACGAACTCCTGTCCAATTCCTATTTCTAGACTGTCGATCAATCTTTCGAATAATTTCTCGAATGACTCCTGTAAATGTAATAATTTAATTTCCTGTTTTTCCTAGAATGTGAAAGGAGAAAACCTTTTGGCGTTGACCTTCGACCAAATCGTCGTGTTTACTCAAATGCGTTTGGGTCCTGCTCTCAGAATCAAGAAATTGATCGCTGATCTTAAGATCGCGCTAGAGGACTAGCTTCGGAGGACTGTCATCATTTATGAAGTACAGAACAGGTCCACTATACTTTTATTTTTTATTACTATTGACCTTTGTATCCTATTCTCTCCGAAATACCTGTCTGTCGTTATTTCTCCACAAACGTGGACTTAACAACCTAATGAATTAAAACATGGACGACATGGAAGGGTACATGAATGAACTGTTTTGAATCTAATGTCATGACTGGGTTAGTTACTAGCTAACTAGACTTAAATATTAGAATTTAGCAATAAAAAATCTTTACATCTTTACAAGAAAATGAAGTGTGTCAAAGTGTCAATTCGTAATCATGATTCACTCTTTCAATAAGTTGGGACTAAATTAAAACCAGGTTAAGTGTGATTAGTGTATTCCATCCAATGGCAGAGTGCAGAATAATATTTCTTCACAGTCCGTAGTAATTGTGGCAAAACATTCCAGCTAGTATTGTGGAGAAGGTTGTTCTCACATATTTAGGGAAGTAATTCGATTCGGATAAGGATTCATATGATATCATCTGTACCTGTACACCCGATTCGAGGATGTGACTTTGTCGCGTTTCGTCTTACTTTCGACAGTTACCATATGAAACTGATATTTGAAAATATCTGATAACGGATTATCCGATGCGATGAAGTAGAATGTCTGATCAGATAAAATACCATGTTCACCCTAAAAAAGTTAGCATTTTTCGTTACCTTTATCTCTTCACTTCTACAAATTCTCATTTTTAAGCAGGAAGTTTTAATTATTCTTTTCTTATGAACCCACTAATTCAAACTAAATTCGTCTCTCTCTGAAATACAAATGAATGAAATACTGATTTGTCATTCTGCGCTTTATAGTACACACTGCGTAAACTGTAGAAATGATTTGTACCCGTATTATTACACATAGTTTGTTGTCGTTATCATATCATTATTCACACAGAGCAGCTAAAAACGGTGATAAAAAACTAGTGTCAAATACAGGAAAGGCTTACAGAGAACAGGTATGATTATTTCCCCTCTACTCAGGTGTGCATATGTTGAAATTCAGATTGTAGAATAGAAGAATGCACTTGCACAATAATCCCGTTACATTGGGGGAAAGGGTGGAAGGATTTAATTTTTTACAACAGGTTGAGGTTGGGCTGACATTTCAAGTCATTTCTGTTTTCTACTGTCTAACGAGTTGTTCTAATTTGACTTTGACTCGTGGAGAAAGTTTTAACTTAAAATCAGAATGGCCAGATTTTTTCGTGAACAAGATATTGACGGTAATTAAATATACAATCATTTATTTAATTGGTAGTTTAGATTGGATATTTTAGCAAATTTCTTTGTTTCTAAATGTTATGTTATGGACAGAGTTTCGAGAGTGTTTCTATCTCAATGCCAGGAGTGGAGGAGGAATCATTCGAACGCTTGATGAGTTGTCCCTGATTATGAGGTCACTTGGTATGAGTCCTACCATAGCCGAACTAAGGAAGTACTTGAAGGATAAAGGTAATAAACTTGACGCTTTAAGTGACCAAATGAGATAGGGAAATTGTAATATCATGTTTGACCATTTGAGGTCTTAAAATGATTGAAACTCTAGAGAGAGAGATATATTATAATTTTCAAAATAACACAAAATAGAACAGCTTACACTGCTTTGACTTCTGATGCCGAAAATATTTTTAAAGTAAAAAAAAACTCCGAGTAATTTATCGTTAGACGTATTATCCAACAAACATAAACCAGCAAAGATCAGAAACCCAAAAACTCTCGTTGTTGCATTAAATATTTTGGAATTTTCTATAATGGATGGTCGGCACTCAAGCTGGACTCTTAGCTGGAAGAATGTTTGCATTGTCTATCAATTTTTATTCTGTTTAGGTGGAAAAATGAGTTTTGCTGATTTCTTGGACACACTCCACACGCACAACCAGGTTGAGAAGATACCGGATGAAATTTTGAACGCTTTCAAGGCATTTGACACTGAAAACACTGGTGTGATCCATGCTAAGGACTTGAAGCATATCTTGGGAAATTGGGGCGAAAAATTAAGCCCGAGAGAAGGTATGCATTTCAGTTTTTATGAACTTCTCTTGTTATCCATTTAGTAGTTATCAATTACCAATCAATGTTTCTTTTTTACTTTTACAGTTGATCAAATTTTTCGAGAGGCAAACGTGAAGCCGAATGGACAGGTCAAATATAACGATTTTGTGAGGATTGTTTGTGCTCCGGCACCTGACTACTACTGAACAAGCTACATTTATTTAACAATTTATTCTACAAGAATCAAGTCACCAATTTCTCATCATGACCTCCGACATTTTTATTGTTGTTAATTTATATCATCTTGTTAATTCCAATAAATAATTATCCCATCTAAGGTTGGACTTTCGTCACAATATTTATTGCACCGCAGGAAAAAATAGTAGCATTACATTTTATATTATTTTGTTAAACATTTCATATATTTGTATTACATAGGTAATCCGTCAATTTTCTTTAAGCTCGATTCATTTTCAAAAACACAATTTCATAAAACTATTAAAATGCAGGAGATCCTACTTAATTGTCTGGCTACAGATGAACCACCCTGTAAATCACATTTTCTATGACCATATTTACCTTGACTTTGCTCCAAATTCAAATAGGAAAACAAAATTATTAAAAAAATGTGATTTTTTAAGGGTTCTTTGTCTTTGTTTTTCTTTCAAAAATTAAATGGAAATAGAAATAGAAAGCGTTCAGTTTAAGACTAAATACAAATGGGATGGAATTGCCAGGTAATCCGGTTTTTTTTCCTTCATATTTTTATTATTGGACATTTGATTATGATTATGTTCAGAAATCAGAAATCTCCAATCAAATTCAAAATTCGAAATATTTATTTTCAGCGTTTCATTTTCATCAGTACTTGTTGAAATTAATTACTTCTGTTTGATCATTCCAGAAATAAACGGATAATTTCTTGAAAATGCCTGTTTGTGCAGTGTCCAGCTGTAGGAATAAAACGAGTGGTAATTTTCCAAACAAAGGCGTTACATTTCACAAGTTCCCTTCTGACGAAACGACAAGACAACAATGGATTCATCAGTGTAAAAGGGCAGATAACTTTATTGTCGAAAATTCCAAAATCTGTTCAATCCATTTTAAAAAGGAGGACTACTTGCGGGATTTAGAGAACGAGCTTTTGGGTCAACCACCGAGAAAGAAACGCCGTCTTTTGGATTCTGCAGTGCCATCCTTGCATTTGGACATCCGAAATTGCTCTCCCTCCAATTTAAGTAAGAATAGAACTGGCAGAGAACAAAGACAAACCGCAAGGACGATTCGACAAAACGCTATGAAGTCACTTCATTCTACAGAGGTAGAGGTAAATTCACTTCATTACACAGACGTTATTTTATTTCTTAGAAATATTAACTTTTTCAAAAGTCAGTATATCATAGTGCTAACTTCAGATAATTAAATGACTAGGTAATTTTATTAATTTCATGTTCCACTTTTCCACAGGTCCCTCTAATCAATGGATTCAAAATGGAGAGGGACCAGGCAGAAATGATATTAGGAATTGGAGATCATGATGTCGTCAAGCAAGGACTAACGACTAGTACGTTTTAAAAATATTGTACCATTTGTATACTTATTTATAAATATCCACGTTTAAATGACACACTTATATTGCAAGTCACATCTCATCTCGAATTCGATTTGATTTTCAGGACATACTAAGGCGGTTGGAAGGAAAATATACTTGACCGATGACGATAGAAAAGCTGCGGATGCTAAAAGAAGACGTGAGAAGAGAGAAGTAGAAAGACGTCAAGTTGCTCTCAAGAAAGCTAGACAAAGTCAAACAACTTTGACCTTGGCCTTAGCAAATATTTCACAACAGGTTACAAGGACGATCACATGCAAATCTCAAAAGAGTTCTTTCCCGTGTGAGGATGTGAAACCGTTCTTTGATGCTACAAGTAGCATGTCAATAATAATTGAGCCAGGTCGGGAAGCCGAAGACGTGAATTCCAAGTGTGTCCCAAGAGTACAAATAGGACATAATCTAGTTACAATACTAGAAACTCAGCCTTTAAGAAACAAAAATTGTGGGTGTGTCATGTGTCCAGTACCTGTTGATGTTCTTCAAAGTTCTGATGAAGTTCAAAGTTCGTCCAATCATTGTGAAGAGAGCAGGTACATGTTTATCAGTTTTATGGGTGGGTGTGGGTGCCGGATGCTCCTAATCATTAACTCTGGTTTGGCGTTTGGCTGTCAAGCACCGCTACGCCAACGTCTCACGAGCGTCCGGCCGGAATTGAAGGCCATGTTGAACTTTTATTCTAATTTCTACGTCAATTCAATATGTTCAGGGTTAATGTTCTAATCAATCAAAGTCACTGTTGATTAAATTGAACTGTTTTTAATGTGGAAAATTATCTGTAAATTTTAGTAAAGTGACTATAATAAGGTTCCCCATCTCATTTACTCTTGTATCGCGTTATCCCATTTGATTCTACTCGTGTATAAAATTGTTTCATGTTTTCTTAGCATCTATTAGCAGGCTTTAGTTGTGGGACTAATTTTTACTATCTACTAATTCATATTTCAGGAGGGAATTCGAGGCGCAGGAACAGGATGGCCTGGATTGGAGTCTCGACAATGTCAAAATCGAGATAAGAGAAGACGATGACATTGAAGTTATGCCAAGGTATTATTTTCAAAAGATAAAAGAAAAAAATATTGAAATCAGTAATTTTATTAATTAATTGCATCATATTTGCCTTTTACAGTGATCCATTAACATTGGAGGATTTCAACCAGGCTGGAATGAAGTATCGTACAATGTAAACGCCTAGAATCAGAAATGCTAGAAACGGATAATTGAGTTGGGACATCACTTCATGGAAGAATCATTGAGACATTTAAACCAACCGAATGTTACCGATATATTCAAATTGTGATTCGAATGTAAATCGCCGGATAGTTCAGGTTTCAGGTCAAGTCTGCCAAAATATTACTGAACGACACTACAAAATGAAGAAAATGAGATTTACGCTTGAGGAGTTGCAGAACATTTGGTTAATTTAAGCAACCCCATCTCACAGTCATATTGTCTAACACTGGTCTTGGGTCTAATTCGTTTTCTCCTAATTTAGGGCAGGGCTGAGTATTTTTATGAGCAATTCTAAGCACTGCATTTAAACCAGACACTCCCAGAGTATAGTAGTAAATATCTGATTATGTAATGATTTGAAACAGGTAGCTTTCTTTATAACCTCATCTGTTGTTATGCTTTGTCAATAATAAAGTCTAAAACTGGTTAGTTATGTATTTCCTCAGAATTATCACAAATGTCCAAGTTCGATTTTATTGTGCTTGTGAATATGAATATTCTATTCCAAACTGGGTCAATGAAATAAAAAGTTTATACAACCAAATAGTTTCTCATAATGTCATAATGAGTCTAATCTCCAGTACTAGTCGCAGTTGCGAGAGTTCCACCAGGAATATGTGTTTGAACAAAACTTTGAAGTGCTTTTCTTGCCTGTTGCTCTTCGTCTAGTTGAGTCATTAGTTTGGACAGGGTTGTTTTTAAAGATGAAACATCGTCTCTGAGATGAAAGACGACTTCGGCCAACGTCCTAAAAGAATGAACGATTTTACAAGAAGGGAAATTTAGGTACAAATACAAGGTGGTTCATAACTCCCGTAGTCCACTCCATCAGGACGTAAGAACTAATGAATCACCCTGTACTCGCAATGACAAATGCAGTAACTGGTTGGACGGGACGAGCTTTATAAGCAGGATTTGTGGTCAATATACAAATGTGATTAGTACTATCTTGTTAGATTGACAAATCGTTAATTTCAGTTTTCAAACAAAACTTGCTCATATAACTATTAAGGCAAAGCAGCATAAACATTTCGAGAACAAAAAAACATATATCTCACAGGGTGAGCCAGTTCAGAATTCACTTTTATTGTTTTTTACTGTCAAAATGTCAAAATTTAAACAGCTTTCACGGAAAACCAATTCATATACTTCATATGGAAGCGAATTTTGACTTTTTGACCCACCCTGTATACATTAACAAGTAATAACGAAACTAAACTCACCTCGCGGGTTTCCCGGACCCGTTTGGTCCTTTCGTAGGCTCCACAAACGAGTTATGATTCAACGACGCTGACGCTGTGATATATGAGTAGGTTTAAAAATTCATAACACACAATATTATTAATCATGGTCGATTATTCTAACTGCAAGAAAGAAAGAACACAACGTCTCAAGCTCACACGGACTCCGGATTGAATCTGACACTGAACTTTGAATGAAACTGAAAGAAGATAGCCCCTGATAGCCGTACATATAATTTCAGATATCTGATAATTAAACTTATAGAACTTTGAGAGTAAATCCTGGTAAATCCTGAAATGCATGAAAAAAAAATTGTGAAACTATCTTGGAAAGTTTTTTATCGCAATACGTATTTAGTTAGCAATTCTGATCTGACTAAAGTTTTTTAGAATAAAACAATAACATTGACGCTAGATCTTTTTTTAAAAATTTAGCACAGTCCTTTCGAGTCAAAAAATTCAATAGGTCAGACGTCGTTCCTAGGATAAAGACATCGGTTTGGTTAAGATTATTAAATTAACAGATTAGATGGAGCTGTCCTGAATCCGGATCCAATGAGAAGCTCAGATATTAAAAAGCGTAAGGTATTAATTAGACTAGACAGGAAAACCATTTCTTCTCAGTGTTCTCAGTATTCATAAAGGAAAGAAAGAACTTCTGATGAAACCCGCAAACCAAATTAATAAAAATAAACAAACACTGCATTGATTGAAAGAGATTACAATTCCAATAGCTATAATTATTGGTTATTACAGCATACCAAACAGCTTTTAGCACAAAAAAAAATACTTCACATCTACTAAAAAAAATCACGGAACACAAAAAATGTTAGAAAAGATAGCAGAAAAGGCAGATTTGGTAAAAATAAATAATTTAGAATAATTTCCTTTGGTAAATTGAATTACCAGTAGAGGTTTGACGACTCTTGGCACAAAATGCATCCACAATTGAAAGTAGTACAAAGTCCTCTTCATGAGTAACGGCAGAAGTTTGGAAATTTTGTGAAGGATGCTTTGTTCCGGTCGGTACGGAGGATTTCCCAGGTTTGGAGAGGGCGAGACACTCAGACAAAAAAGGATTAAAGGGTGGGGCTGGTCTTAGACGAGATATATTCCAAGCTTGGACAGGCGGTGTTAGATGACCAAACGTCTAATGTGCATGGTCGTATGCAAAAAAAAAACAAAAAAAAAATCAAATAAGCAAAATTAAATAGAGATCTAGAGAATGGTTATTTATTTTATCACTTGAAATATTTTGAAAACAAAGGCGAATTAACGACTTAACCTATGGAATCTTATATTTATTAACATTGTGCGTTCAAACGATTCCAAACAACGAAGCAGAGTGTTGCTGACTTTGACAGATAGACGGATGTGCAAATTACATTTTCAAAGCATTTGAAGTCGTACACTTGATTGTGCCACACGAGTTTTTGTATAATTTGCACGAATCATCTGAATTTGAGAGCCAGAGGCAGTGTATTATGTAAATAAGTTAAGAAGTTTCCGTCACCGATACATTTCATGTTTTGATAAATAAAATTAAAGTATAGGTACAGCATAACATCAGCACCAGAATCATATCACCGAAAGAGAAATGAATCACAACAACGTGAAAGTGAGTGTGCCTTGTCAGAATGTATTAATAATGTTTAAATAGTGTTAAATTCAGCAGAACAGCAATAAAGAATCACTTCACAAAAATTGAAACCCTAACCGGAAATGTTAAAAAAAATCTGATGGTTGAAAGCTGCAGATGACGGTAGACAGGTTTTAGTTTTTAAGTCGGTGGCTGAGAACATCAGTATAATCCCATAGAATATCGGTAAACGCTTAAGCAGAAATTCTCAATCAATCTCGAGCTTAAACTTCATCAACCAGTGAGCGTACAAGCTGGATCGGTATATTTCCTGTGGGGTTTCACTAGTAGCATCTGTATGTTCCACAGCATCAGTACCATCAGATATTTGAAGAGCCACTTGCTCAAAAAAGTTGACATGGGCTTGCCCACGTGAATGGTTGAAATCTCCGAGTCCAGAGTCAACTGATTCAACAGAGGATTGTGGCTCGACGGAATGATTCACGTGGCCTTGATTCGGATTTTGTCCAGCGGCACCATTATAATTCACTCTCTCGATGTTCTGATTCTCATCCGGTTGGTAGTCAAAATCGCCGTCGTCTAAATCAAATGCATTCTGGCGAGTGAGTCTTCCTTTTTTCGGATTCTCCGAGTATTCAGACTTCCTTTCTGGAGAATTTAATTTAACCGGAGGCAGAGATTGAGCTCGATTTCGGCAGTTACTCTCACTCTGGTCGTGATCGTCGTCACACGGATTTGAATCCTTCAGTTCAGTGCATGAATTAATTTTTCTTAAAGACGTAGTTGGACTTGCATGACAAGAGTGTGGTTCAATAATTGAATCAATATTCGAACTTCTGAAATTTGAAATACCACGTCTCCATTTTTGAGCCATCCTTCCCAAATTGGATGTGCCGACGATCGGTGGTATTTTTTCAGAGTCTGTAGTGCTACTGCTACTCACAGTACGACTAAAGCTGCCGATGCTACTGCCATCCATATTGCTTTCCAAAGAAATACTAGGTCTTACGAACTGTTTTCTGCGGTTCGGTGATCTTACTGGGACTGGCAGAGCAGGAGCAGGTTGGCGTTTGAACTCAAAGCTAGAGCCTTTCAAATAAAACTTTCTAGTGTGATACAGCTTTGCTAAATAATTTACAAGAATTTCGTAGGGTGGTGTGTTCGAAGGTTGATGTAAAATATATTTCATAGTATCACTGAGTGTGTTGTTATCATACTCTGTAGATTGAATTCCACTTTGATTGCGAAAGGGTTGAAATGTCTCTACCTGTAAAGGTGAATATCCAAACGAGGGAAATCGGTTGGTCTTGAGGATTTTGTTCAGATGTCCAAGCCATGTTTCTTTAACTTGCTTCGAGGAGCAGCTCACCAGAATTTGGTCAATCATTGGTCCTGCAATCATTTTAAAAATAAAAAATAGATACATTCAAAAACCACGATTTGGTAATCAATTTGTGCTTATGGATTAAATGGATGGTATGAATTACGTGTTTGTCTATTTCATGGAGAGTTTAATAAAAGTATATAATTGTCTGTATTGTTTGGTCACTTCACCTGAAATTTTTTTTGTCAATATTTGAATAAAAACAAGTTTATCTATTAAGTGTCCAGTTTTTAAAGATCTTTTAAAGATTGTTAATGTTAATCGCTGTTGGCTGTAGAATATACAGCCAAAAATATTTAATTAATTAATAGTTCTGTCTGTAGGAGAAATTCTTGAAAAGTCAGACAGAAAAATATATTACCACCGACATACCGGCAATCTCAAAAATGTGAGAACCACCTCTCTCGCTCTCATTGTGAGGAGTCAGAGTAATTCCACTCACAGGAATTTTCCCTTCATAAGTAAGTGAGTTCTTCTCCGAATTGTAGGCGAGTATTAACAATGTATTGGTAAATAGGACGAAATAACGGGGTTGGAGGTCCGGTCCTATTTTAAAGATAAATGTGTACAATTTTTAAAATATCGGGTATAAGTTAACGTTAAACAGAGATACAGAGACATAAAAACATGAAAGAGAATACTCACCGATGTGAACCAGGTTCATGTGAAGAATATCACCGAGATTTGAGATGTCAGAACCTTCCCACCCGGCAATAGCCCCACTTAAAACTTCGAGTTCCATTTCCTTCTGTTTCCGAACGGCAATGCATGTTTTCTACAAAATTTTAAGAATATGATGAAATTTAAAACTGGTTGGGAATTTGGTTTAATTTCGATTAGAAGTTTGAACTAAATGTTGAAAATTATTGATTTAGAAATTTTGCCGGGTTTCAAATCAAGTTTTCCGAATAACCACAACCTAATATCACGACCGGCATTTTCATATTTTGTATCAAAGCTTCCTTACATCAATTTGTTTGTAATACTCAATTGATCTTTGCAAATCCCCACGATCCTTGTGACATTCTTCCACGTGTCGTTCAAGCTCTTGAAGAAGTGTTGGATATTTTTCTAGACGACTGAATGGTTGACTCAGACCAGTGATGAGCGCAATAATCCCAGGTTGTACTCCACCACTCTCCATGAATGTCCCTAAGGCTTCCTTGTGTTTCTCAATTACTTGGACGGCCTTAGGATGATTCTCACAATACAGTCTATGAATGGACTCCAATTTGGGAGCATTGTCTAAAAATATTTTTCCGATTCTCTGTTCCTTAGCTGCTTTGACTGCTTCCGCTTTTATTGAATTCAAAATGTAAGTACGGTGGCACTGAATCAATTCTTGATAATTTCCAACCAAAACTTTGAACTCGGTGGGTGTGAGTCTGTAAAAAAGAAATAAAATTACAAATGATTGTGCTCATTCCAGAATTCCAAACACTTCTACTCCCTAAAATATATTCTCTACTTCTACTCGAGTTTCGAGTAAAAATGGAATCAGATTTGTTGGAGAGAAAAAAAAACACCAGAAAGAAAGTCATTCAAATTGTCAAATTATCTGGAAAATAATAAGGACGGATTCAACTAACCATGTTGCGTTTTCTCTCGTCTCAGTCTCACCCTTCAGTTGAATTATGTCAGTTTTCTTTGCCCACAGGGCCCACACATATTTTATCTCGCAATTTCAATTATTACGTGTTATCTATCTCTTTCTTAGCAATCAAAAAACTTTAAAAAAGGCTGAGTATTTTTGGTTTTCGAATTTGAATTGATGAAAACAAAGTTAAAGAACCCGAAGGTCAAACGGTCAAATATTAGATAAATAAAGTGTGTTAAGATCTTTCTTGTGTTTTCTTTCAGGTTAAATTTTTCAATGCATTGAAATTTCTTACACTGCTGCTTTAGACAAATTCTGGAGATGAGTATCCCAAAGGCCTTGCATTTCTTCAATAAGTGTGAATTCGGATGATGTGAGATCAGCCAATACCATTCTACGATATTGGAGTTGTTCTTCCGTTGGGGCCAGCAAAGAAGTCGAACTCATTGGTCCTGACGACAACTGTGGTTTCTTGACTCCTGTTAAAGTCGTAACAGGGCTAATTCCCATGTTGTTGGCCGAGGCCGTAGGTGTCCCAGTCTTGAGTGGTGAGTTTCCAGCCGACGAAATTGTGGGCGAAGTGATTTCAAGGAGTCCATTTGGACCAACAGTCAAACCAGATGCAACAGCCGCCGCAGCAACTGCCACAGGGTCATGTTCGGTAACATAATTTGCTGGGAACCATCCAGTTCTTCCATTTAGAGTTCCTTCCCACCAACCACCCTCTTCTTTCTGAGTCACTGCGATTATGTCACCTTTCTCTAATCTTAGCTGAAATAAATAAATTGGAAAAAAATGATTATGGATAAGGAAGGGACAATGACAATAATGACAAATAATCGCCTGACTGATGGCGATGGAGTCAATAATTACGACATTCTAGATTGGACGATCCCAATGGGTGGTGCAGGATATAAATTGATTAATTAATTAATCAAAGTTCTATAAAATTCCTTAAAATTACCTCATCATTATTAACGGGTTTGTATGCGTGAATGGCTCGAACTAAAAGTGGTTTCTCAGGACTTCCAGTCGTCATTGTTGTGGACTCTAAAGTGGACATCTAGCCAACGCCCAGGCCAGCCAGTGACACAAAAATATGAGTCACTGGAAAATCAACGTCAATGTCAAACCTCCAACGTCACAAAAATCGATCGGTCAGGTTCCGAATTACAATTTCACAATATTCCAGGCCGGGAAGCTGGCAATGATTGATAATTTGTTACCGTTCACCTTCGTATTTTGTACTCAATCCCAGTAAAATTTTGGAAACTGATTTATTATTCAGTTTTTTAAAGCAATTTTTGCTTTAGTAGTTAACAAAACATTTACAACAAACGAACAAACCCAATTCACAATTTTAGTTCTGAGTTCTGACTCGTATTTAAGCGCCTGGCCTTTGGTCACGCCTTGAACCGCCCACATCCCACTCCAAAAATGTACAATGATTGTGCACTTGCCGAGCAAAATCAATGATTTTCTGGACATACTTTTTCCAACGCGATGGTGTCCGCCGTGACATCATCGTCATCCTCAAATTATTAAAAATAAAGCATCACCTGAGTATACTCATTTTAATAACTGTCTGTATGGAAAAAAAATTCAGCTTTTTAATTTGTCCCGACTGCCGACACTCCCGAGTCGTTGTCTTCTTGCCTTTTTCCAAATTGTTATAAAGTCTTAAACCGCATCCATCAGGTCGTTAGAGAGGAGTTTTAGACATAATTTGACGGCCAGTCCCGGAATAACCCGTATTTAATAGTCATGAAGAAAATCATGACATCAATCCGTCATCCGTCTGGTCTCTGGTCTGATTGAGTCCGAAGTTTCATTGATGTTAATTTGGACGACTTTTCTAACTCAATTTTTGAAGCCAAATAGATGGATGTTATTTTTCAGATAGAGTAGTTATCACGTTTGCAACGGAACAAATCACTACACGGGGTATTACATATTCACATGGTTATGCTTTCGCGCAAAAATATTTAATATTACGAATAAATAATTTTACAGAACAACAAAGACATGGTTTCTCTTCATGCTGTCCCTTTGGACTCCAGCCGAGTGAGGTAATAAAACGTATTGAAGTATATTTTAGTCCAATTCCTTCCAGGCTTCGAAAAATTATTGAGTTCCCTGCACTGCAAGCGAAGTTCATTGCAAATTCATGAGCAAAGTTATCAACATACTGTACAGAATACAGAATCATAACATAATGCACACATTTCACTTTCCTCTCAACGAAGTCCAATATAGTGGACTTCCGATTTGTGATTTTGTTGTGAACTAGGTCAGGAATCAGGATAGTCAGGAAGAAAGCAAACATGGAATTGTACAATATTTTATTGCATTGTGTATTAGTATTTAGTATTCTTTTCTTACATCTCAATTACATTCACTTAAAGAATGTTAAACATATATGTGAAGTGTGTGTTACATACTAATTAAGTCCGTGTTCAACTTCAGTGGGTCGAGTGTGTGTGTGAATTTACAGAAGTATATTAAAATGCTTTCCAATTTGTACATTGTCTTATCGCAAACGTACATTAAAACATGTATGTATTATGTATTGTAATTTCTTTTCTATTCTTTTCCATTTAAGTCTTCCAGGGGTTCTACCGTGATTGTGATTGGAATCGGTTACCATAAAATTTTATATAAAGTTTTATGGTGAAGCATAACATAGTTACATGTAGTATTATCTAGTTTTACTTTTTTAATTGAGTTTGACAAACTTTCTACGATTCTCAGAACATCAGTACAAATAATCCATTAATTGACATACAATCCCGGTAAGGTATGCCTGGTTAAAGTGTAGATTTCGAAGAGATTTTTTGATCTTTCGTAAGTGGTACCCCTGCCTGGTGTTATGGATAAATAAATCTTTCGTAGTAACTAACACACCATGTCCGCACAAGAAATCAAAATCTCACTATAGCAAAATGGTAGGAGCTGTACGCATGGGGTAACCGTTAACGCTAAACTGTATTTGAATTTTGCACAGCAGACAAATACTGTATTTGACTTTGTTAATTTTAAATGTTTAGTTGTCAAAGTGTCATGATTTGCAAGCACCCCCATGGTGTATGATTCATTTTACTTCATTTTTTTTTCCTATTTTCGCAGAATTCGCCCTGTGAGGCGTGCAAAAGATTCATTACATTGCAAAATGCAATGAACTGAATGAACTCATATTTTGTGCACGTATCGTTTGCTAACAGGACTCATCCATAATTGGCCATAACTCCATGCAAATTTTTTGCAAATTGTCTGTGTTGTGCTTGTGGGTGACTTTAACTCAATAGTGTCCCGGGCAAGCAAAGCAATAATGTTACGTTGTGTACAAAGTTCAGCAAGTTCATTCTTTTTGCAAAATTCTGCAAGATTGCACACAGAACAAGTGTGTCCTCTGACATTTTAAAGATTTCTAAGCGATGGCGTCCATTGAACGTCGGATGTAACATTTGAGGACACTGCACTGACAGGATAATTATACATTATTTTTTACAAATCCTACGGATAATTTTTAAGACAACAATGCAAAAACAATTCTGAGTAATCAATTCCGTAACCGCAACCTCAAAGTCAGAGCAACTCAAATTAAAAGTAACTTCACAGCCCACGTACAAGTACAACATGCTCTTGAAATCTTCTATGTAAAGAAATAAATAAATACTCATGTAAAAAATAAAACAAACATGATTTTCTCAAATGCCAAATGCCATACTGCCAATTTCATTGCAAGGACACCATCAACATCAACCGCAAATGACACAGTAGGGGCCAATGCGACGTAAAAATTTCTAGCCCTTAGAATTTTTGTGGTTTTCAATTTTGTTCCATAATTACAGTTTTTAAGTTAGAAAATGTAGAATCCTCTCGAAATATTCATTTTCCCATTTAGATTGCTTTAATAACACGTTTCTGAGGGTTAATGTTGACAGAAGTGGTCCGGATTCGTGAAAAATGTCTCAGGTGTTAAAAATCTTGTCACAAATTTCCGTGTTAAAGCAATTTGGTCTTCTCATCATCTCGTCGATCTGCATAGGCGTATGTATGGCGTATATCGTATATGACGTCTCCCTACATTTTTAATCACATACATGCATACATAAAATGTTGTACAGGGTGATTCATGAATATTATTATTGGGTATCCTGAACCCTCGAGGGCGATAATTCTATAGAATGTATATCTCACCTTGTTCTCGAAATTTTAACCGCAGAAAATCTAGCAGATTGACCAACAGTTATGAACAACCCTGTACATATTTTTGATTCACGGTTCATAATAGTGTACAATCTGTATTGCATTTTTGTGGAGTCATAAATGTAATAAACACACATATTAGCAAACTGTAATTGACACTCTCGCCAAAAAATGTCTCTGACTTTCGTAAAATCTGCGACACTCACCTAGGTATGTGTTTAAACAGTAGATACGATTACATTACATCAGGCAGACAGTCGATGATTAAACGTGGAGTGCAGTGGAGAGGACAAGTATATATACTAGTACATACACTCATTTAAATGGAATACCTGTGGTCATAGCAAAAATTGCAATCTAAAAGCCAAAGGCTGGCTCAAGAGATGCCCATACTTGAAAAACGCCCACAGAATAAATATTAAAGTTTATGGAGATGATGACGTGAGATTTTTTCTTAGTTTGGTTCATTCGTATATATTCGCATCTTACAAGGAAGACACGTTGGGTGGTAATCGTCTGTTGTTGTCTGGGATCTCAAGAAAGAGCTGAGGGTTATGCATGCACGTGATTCCAAATAATATTCAGATTTCTCCATTTTGTATCGTATTGAAGACAAATCAGTCAGCATTCCAACAAAGTGAAAATATTTTTGAACATGCACCAGAGCGAAAGAATCATTATGTCTCGGTGATCATGAAAGGCCTTTTTTTCTGGGTTGGAGTTCTTTCCTACTACTAGGGGTACATTCCTCACGCGAAATTGAAAGCCATACACGCACTCTCTAAGGAAATACATTTTTGATGTTTGACCATGTACGTAAGTACTAATCAGAAGTACGAATGTCAACTAATGTGTGATTGGAATCTTCTTAAAAAATACGACATTTGCGAATGGACCTTGACACCTAAGGCGTTTCCCTTGTTAATTCCATATCTGTCTATTATATTGTTACGTGAAGTTAACTAAATAATACATACACCTGTGTGGGTTTGCAACATCGAAATGTGAGTCCCTCAACATGATCCAAAATGGGCAAAAAGAGAAGGTTGGGAAGGAAAGGACGGACTCATGGTCAAACAGGTGTGTTGTCGTTTTCTGCGCTGCAAAGTAAAAAGTGTGAATGCAATGCAACTTTAAGATCATCATGTAGTAAAAAAAAATTCCCTCAAGACATCCCAAATCCCAATGTAATATTATGCAGTCTTTATCAGTCTTCCTTTAACCAGTCGTCTGTTCACAATTATTATATAGCCGGAAAAAATTTACATTCCAATAAAAATTCAAACATGTAACATCAAAGGTTTTTCCTGGTCAGATTTGACCTACTACGTAGTGGTTGCTTTATTTTCAAAATTATATTTACATTTTTTACATTACTAGTCCTGAAAGTGAAATGAGCACTTTTCATTTCCCTGAATGAAAGGGAAATCGGAAGTTAAAGAACCCAGGGGCAGGTGTGTCGATTCTTGTGTGTTGTGTGGGTGGAAATGAAGAAGTTTCGCCAATCATGGGATTAAAATTGATTGTGTCAAACAAATAATGTACTAATTATCTTAATCTTTTGATTAATCTAACAAACTGAGTGAGAAAATTGGGTCTGGTAAGAATTTGGTGGCATTTTGAAAGGAAGGAGAAAAAATTGCCCAAAAAATCGCCAAACGAAGAAGTTGGAAAATTCTACTAATTAGTGTTCAGGTGTAACTTATTGAAACGACGAAGAAAATACCTTCCTAATATTTTTGAGGTCATCTTCACTATAATCAAAATTTCGCAAAAATGGAATACTCAAGCCTCCGAGTGCCTGCAATGGTGAATCGATTGAGTAATAATACGAGTGGGTCAAACGAACGGCCCCCACTCCCAAAATTAAGCTACCATTCCAATGAATTACATACGCATAATAATAATCAACCATTTTCTTACACAAGAACCAGTACTACGAGTGGAATATCACCAGAGCGTCCAAATAATGTAAATGTGAATAGATATTCAACATTGGATCGTCGACTTTTAAAAACACCCAAAGAAATCATCTACGCTCAAGTAGTAGTTGATCCAGATGGGCCAAATGATGGGACTGGAACTGGTACTGGTCGAAATGGCCTTCACAAGCGCACAGTTCACACAACATTCAATGGTCATGCGCAAGGTCATGCGCATGAGCATATGCACTCAGAACCGCGCTATACCCACCGCCACCTTACGTCAACTCCGAGTGACCCAAACTCAGAAGTCATCGAACATTTTGTGTACAAGAGAAACAGCAACAAAGAGAATTTACGAGACGGTCATTCATATGGATATGATCACACACCAAAACCGAAAAATGTGACCACAGTTTTAATTAATAATAATGATGATGAATATCATGACATCAAATCAGCCGCTACGCGGACGAATGAATTATTCAGCAGTTATCACCGTTCATCCAGTCCAGAACGCGCTGGATATTTCTATGGAGCAAATCAACAGAATTCAAATTCATCATCATCTCCGCCATATTATCAATTTGATTCATCTCGAAGTGTTAGCCCAGTGATACCTCCGAGGACGAAGAATGCAGTGAGATCTGCCACTTTGGTCCGAGATGCGGATAGGAAACGTGATACATTTGTGTCATCAGCCAAATTAGTAAATACTTTTGGGCCATATACTGGTGGGAGTCATCAAACCCATACGGACTACAATTACATGACCAGCAAGTTAGGAGAAGTTCGGAGAAACGATGTTCGGACGAATACAAATGATTATAGACGAGGGGTCAGAGGTCAAGAACAACTGTCACACTCTCATGTCCATCTTTACGATCAAAAACGACCGGTAGATCGAGAGGATGTCGTGGATATGAAATTATTGACATCTGCGAATAGCAGCACACTAGAAAGGTCTAATCGTTACAATGCTAAGTCCAGGTCACCACCGAAAAATGGATTTCCGAATCATATGAATTCTCTGGAGAAAATTTATAACAATAAAAATTCGACGACAACGTCGACAGTGACAGAGACCAAGAAGATTGACAAAAAGAGCGAAAAAGGATCAAGTAATTCTGGCGGAGGTCTCATTTCGACATTATTACGGAGAAATAAAGATAAGAAGAATCAGGAGAGCAAAGAAAAGAAATCGTCTCCAGAAATTGTACTAAAAGATGAAGATAAAGAGAAAGAGGGGAAAATTAAAAGACAACGTGCCAAATTTTTGTCAGTATTTTTGGAGAAGAATTTCACTTCGAAGAAAAATAATGCGGAGAAAGCGGGGGCGGAAAAGAATAGAATTAGCTCATCCAATGACTATTCCAACAAATACTTGGCAAATAACAAGCTCATAACAGACAGCGAAATTGAAGAGGTTGAAAGGAGGAGGGATGGGGAGTATCATGTGAGTTTTATTTATTAAATATCACTCGTGCCTGATTGAAGTTTATTAAAATATTTTGCTTCACATGAAATCCTGAGACTATAGTTGAGATCATCCATTACTTTGTGGTTGAGTTGAACTTGAACAGAATATCACTTCCGATTCCATGAATTATAACTTTGAAATATCGCTCGACAAATGAGGTATTTTAGGGATACTTGTCCTAGACAGATATTGAAAGAACTAAATCGTAAGGGTATTCATTCTATCTTTATTATTAGTCAGAAACTTGACCACAAACGGTTAACGGTTACTGCTATAAAGTGAACAATACTTGCGTAGTTTCGCCATTTCAATTCTATTATCAAAAATCTGAATAACTGATAAAAGTAATTAGTTCTGGAAATATGTCATTGGGTAATATACGTGTAATTTGGTGTTTTGCGTGTGACTGGGATGTCGTGCCTTTAATTTCAAATGTATCATGAAATGTAATGTTAGTTTAATAGTTTTGATTGGAGCGGTAGAATTATTTTATCGTCCCACTGAAATCCGAATGACTTGCTTTTACAAAAGGATAATATAATGTACTTCTGTAATGTTGTGGCACTATAACAGAATATGTACTGCATGTTTGTTATTATCAGTGTGAGAATCTACCAACTTTCTCACACGTACTTTCTCATTTTTCGTTAGTAATTCCATTTACTGCAATTTCAGTCTTGGTCTTCCGGTGATGACTTTTACCGCTTCCATGGAAAGGGCGCTCAACTGAATCGTGGTCATTCTTACAATTTTGGCGATTACAAGAAGGTCAGAATCAGATAATTTAAATGACTAATATTTTGTCATCGAATGTTCTGAATTCTTTAATCATTTTCCACAGGAGTCAGAAATATCAGCATATGACCAGAACGACAGTGACTACCGTCGAAACTTAGCGACCACGCCGCGGTACACATCCGTCACTTTAGGAAGACCGAGTGGACACCCAGCTAAAACGGACAGTTACAATGACAGTATTGCCTTTAGGTCTAAATCGTTGGACAGACGAGCGTACCGAAAGAAATACGAAAATAATGACAGTGTGCCTCAAATAATTGTGACTCCAAATTCCCCACCGATTCAAACAACTGACAAATGGAACAGTTCTTATGAGATTCGGAAACAACAAGAACCTGAGTGGCCACGGAAGGAATTCAGTAAAAGTACTTTTGAGCTTGGAGATCAGCATCAGGAACAAAATGGAAATTTGAGATATTTCGGTGACACGGATATAGAAGACGGACATGGGACTTATGGACGGTCTTACAACACTTCAACTTTGAATTCACGTCCATCTACCAAACTCCGTGGAAATTCACATGCACAGTATTCACAAAACGGGTACAATAATCAGAGGGTCAGTGGTGGTAGACATGTCAGTCGAAAGGACAACAGTCAACTTAGGTTTCAAAAAGGTATGTAAAAAATCGTATGGTGAAAGTCCTGACCAATTTCGTTGCACTAATTTTCACATTATTTTTTCCTTTAAACTTTAGGACCTATGACGAGAAACAGTTCTGAAAGTGACAATGAAAGATCGGCGTCTTCCCAAAGGTCGGTTTACTTACACGCTCCTGCAGTTGCTTCCATCCCAACGACACTTCCAAAGCGCACACTTTCTCGGGACGAGATTTCCAATTATGTAAGTCAAGCCTTTTAAATGATTTCAAATTAGTCGTACTCAATTCACCCATTACTTTTGTATTATTGCAGTCTGGGCATCAAAAACAAACGAAGCATTTGGCTAGATCAATGTCTGTACTCTCACCATGGAGGCCACGTCATTACCAGGAGAAATATGAGCTAAATTATAATTCTAATGGGGTCAGGACTGACGGAGTATCACGTCCACCAAGGCTGCCGAGGAGGTAAATACGTACTTTCGAAAACTATAGCTCACTAAAGATAGTTTTTAACTAATAATAGTTTTTTTGTTCAGTCAAGACTTTTTAGGGTTAACTGTTGTAAACAATAACGTTTGACACCTCTAGGATTTCACACAAACTTGACCTTACGAAACTTACGATTATAAACAATTCTTTCAAACGAGGTCATCTCTCAAAACTGTAGATGTTTCTAGCATCAAAATAATTTCCACTGGGATAAAATTCCAATTAAAATAGCGAAATGGGCATTTCATTCTTTGAGTTTTGCATAACATTAAGACGGGTGCGACTCATTATGTATCAAATTAGTGAGTAGGACATTTCCTAATTCCGATACTCATGTTAGATCAAAGTAAAATCTTGTACAAAATATCAACCAAAATCTACTCCTACCACGCATGACCAAGCCATCATATATTTTACAAATAATTAGAATCCATATAAATTGGAATGCTAGCTTATTTAAAAATTGGTAATTATTTGCAGCCCAGTCCAAAAAAGTATTTCACCGGCTCCCCCGGACCGTGAAATTAATAAAAGCCAAGGACAATTCAACAAAAACAAGCAATCCAATATGGACAAATCTGCAAAGAACTCTTCAAATATTTCAAGATCAAAATCGATGCCAAAAAATTCTAGACTTGGATGGTTTTCAAGACGGCGGAATGCAAATGGTGCTGGTGACACAGGGACACTCAAATAATCCCTGAACTAATTCATTTTTTTAAAAAAAAAGCAAGCAAGCAATGCAAATGCAATTTTATCTCTATTTCCTCGCATTAACAAGTTTACCACATTCGAAGCTTGTATTTAAATGATTTCTTTAACATATTGTAATGTAATTTGACTTTGTTAATTACTTCTCTTAAGTACCTTATAATTTAGTTTTAATTTTTTGAGTGTTTGGTTTAGTCAATTCAAGGTGTACATTTTATTTCATGAAGGAAGGAACACGTTTCAGAATTCTGATTCAATGGAAAAAGTTAACGTTAAATTCTTATTCTACAGTACCAATTAACTCTAATTCATGTATGTACATTCCACAATACTTAAAATAAACTCTCCATTTCGAATTTGTGTAGTTTCTTTGTGTACTTATTTTGCGGACTCTCACATGAACTGCATCCATCATGCACTCCATTCATTGTCATTGCCAAAAAAAGTGAATGTTTCCGGTTTGATAATTATGTAGTGTTATTCATGTGATTTTGTCTCAAGAGGGTAATGTATCCATTGCACATCAAATTACAATACAATGCAAACAGAAAGTTTAGCTTCAGTTTACAAAATAGGGTCAACTTACGACGACAACCCACTCCACCTCCTAACACATATTATAATACTTTCATAGTAGACCTGGGACCTAATAGTTAATACTATTTTCTCTCATGACAAAAATTAAAATAAACACGCAAATGTAATGAAGCCAATACGAGAAAGGTGGAAGGTATTCGTTACGAACGAAGAGAATCTTTGAATGGCAATCTCTAAAAGCCACGACTCTGCAAATAAATATGTGCCGTGATGTTAACTTTATTCTTTGAAAGGTTCAGTTCAAAGGTTTAAAATTAAGACACGGCGTTAGGGCTTACAGAAAATGCACGGTCAGAGTTTTAACACATGAACCTCATGGATTTAATTTTCAAAAATATACTTCACTAATTTGATACACCGGAACGATTGTGTAATGACACAATTCTTCATGCCTTGAAATACTTTATTAACAATTCAGCGCTTTGGGCATTGGGTTACCAAATTTTTGTTACTTTGTTGCCAGTATTTCATTCGATAGATTTCTCCTATGATAATAATTCATTCATAAAGTTGAATAAGTATAAGAGGAATTTCAGTCCAATCAGAGTGTTCCATTAAATACCGTACTTTAAAATATTAATTTTAACGGTGCTAGTGTCATGTGCGTACAAAATTTATTACTAAGAATACAAATACAATGCTTTTACCCAGTCGTGTTCTTTTATCGTACAAATCAACAGAAGAGAAATAGCCAATCATTCAACAAATAAAATTAATAAATAACCATAGAATGGTCTGTCTCGAAAGATTACACGTAAAATATGACTGACTTCTACTCCGAGAACAAGCCTGAAGGTTAACATTAATTTATGTAGAATCCAATAAATAACTAATACACCTTATTTTAAGAAATACGCATATGCATGGTTGATCGAACCGATTGGTATGCGCCAAAAAGACGTAAGCCATTTCTCCAATCAATAATGAAATGTGTCAGTCCATATCGGTTTTCGACTGCCTCGTTGCTGTGCTGGGTATTCGATTCCTCGGGCAGACATGATTTGGGTTGATGCTTCTTTCCACTTAAGATTTTTTGTTTCTCCATGATCAGTTCCATTTTAAATTCTTCCAAAGTATTTTATGTTGGAATCTTAAAGGGAACGTACAATAATTAGAAACAGATTTCAAAAAAATGTCGATGAATTCTTCGTGTGTAATCAAAATTTCTTACCTGTTGAGATTGCTCGATCAATTCAACCAAAACCTAATCCGATTGACGAATCATTGGCTACAAATGACTTATTCCTAACAGATAGTAATAGAATGACAACTTTGTCAATCACTACAGCATGAAGTAATATTAAAAATGTAACTCCTAGTGACTGTAAATAAAATTCCAACTTTGTATGACAGCGGTGCACACGAACGTAGAAACTTTTTCTCAAAATTTGACAATTGTTTGTTCCTGTAGTGTAGTTTCGGATACTCTGTTGAAGCCTTCACCGTCTTCCATGTAAATCTTGTGATGATGTTCATGCCAATCAGGCCTAAAAATCCAACGATTCCAATCAGGCCAATCAAAACAAATTCTGCTTCATTTCTATAAAATCGAACGACACAAAATATAGAAGATATGATGACGAAGAGTCCAGCCGCGACGGTGGCTGGTAGTAATTGGTCTAAAGAGTCAAGTCCGATTGTATGGAGTAATTGCAGTGATCTGTATTCAATAGTGTCGATACTTTGATGTATTCTTTGTTCTCGAACTTCCCTGTACATTAAAAAAAAATCCAAATAATTACACATGAAATCAGTACAACTTTTTCCGACGGAAAACTCTATGGAATTTTGCATGTTAAAATTGTCTTACGGCAAGAGTGACAACCATCTGTGACAACAATTGCAATGAGCAAAAACGAGGATGACGAACATAATCACAATGCACCAATTCCACATGACCGCAACGACTCCGATAAATGCCAATGGCACGTAACTAGTACCAGTAATTTCAACGACGAAATTTTTGAACAGATGTGGGTACACTTGAAGAGCAGTGACGAGGATGAAGGGTGTCATGACACATGTAGAGCAAGCTGTGAAGGCTAACATTAATGCAAATGATTCAATCCCATCTTTCTTGTTCGGATTTATCTTGTACCGACGACCTGGAAAATAATTGTCAAATTATTATTACTGAAATAATTTGCATGCGATTTTTTTACCCAAAAGTTTGTTGAGGTCCATCAATTTGTTGTAGCAATCTGTAAGGTCCTCCCAGTGAAGAAGTAAAGTCAAATCACAGCACACAAGGATGAAGATTAAGAAGTAGCCAAATGACACCAAAATGGCTTCTGACACGGGGATACTTTGAGACGCCATATTTATGAGGACTTGGACGCTGGCAACAATACTGGCCAAAATATTGGTGACAGCACAGTATTGCCACCAAATGAGCCATAATTTTGATGGTGACACGAGTCGATTGCTACAGCTCTCCCATGCAGCAGGCAATGAAAATGTGAAATGGCCAAAATTATGGACACACTTTACAATCATTAAAGTCGATTTTGAAATCATGGTTAAAATTTCAAGAAAGTTTAAAATAGATATTCAAATATGTAAGTGGGCAGAAGTTTAGTCGACAGTCAAGCAGCAGTACTATTGAATTGAAGTGAATTTATTTTTACATACCCTCTTCGGACAAACGAAAATGGAACTTCTGAAATTTGTCTTAATAAATTATATTAGCAATAGCAAGAATATACTCATTATTTATTTATATCTTATCCAGAAACGACAGTACTTCGGTAATACGGACCTTGCATTCGTCCATTATTAAACACTAAATTATTCATATTCAACAAAAACATACAAGGGAGAATAAAAGAATTCCTTTTACGGTAAATGCTTTTCCATGTTCATTTTCCTTGCGAATACAACCGAGGAATAAGTCCATCAATTATGAATAATTCTGTTTATTTCGAAGTAGTGGGCAATTACTCAATCCATAATTAATATTGTTGACCGCGACCCGGACGTTATTATATATGAGATGATTTTATAAATTGTAAGGCAAATTTGACCTTGACGTATTTATTGCGCCTTCAAACAAACTTATTTTAATGTCTTTACTAAGCTACGAAATAAATATGCAGATATTATTACTACGAGTCTTCTGTACAAGTATTCTATGTGTTATTCCTCGCTTTTTGAAAATACCGATTCAACGATTGACAACAGTCTAACCTGAAACTCAAGAAATTAATAAATTAACTGGTATTTCTACGATTGCATGATAAAATAAAGTAGCTTTATATTTACGAAATACCCCTCGCAGAAACGTACGCTATGTTAATGGAATAGCAAAATCAGGGGGAAATGCCCAAGTATTTCAGGACACCACTGTACTGAGAGGATTGCCATTAGTCAACAACATGCAACAGCTTCCGGGTGTTATTGCATTTGCTTACAGATCTTAATCCGATAAAATGTTTTTACGATAGCGCGAAAGAGCAAAAATCGAAAATTACGTTAAACAAATAGTACGATTTTAAATTTTGAAAAATATGTTATGAACACTGACAAGCTTTTGATTCATGTATTATGAAGTTTGCATTCAGAGAACATTCTATGTTCGTTCGTAATTCTTGGATTCCGAAATTTTGCCTATCTGCTGGACACCTGTCATTGTCATTTAATTGAGAATTTACAGAATGCAAGGAAAGTGGTACTCAGGGTTAAAACATTGATCTATACGCGAAGCATTTTATTTATTAATCGCTCTGTGCCATATTTTACTTCTTAATCCGGGACAACGAGTCTGGTCGTTTCTTCAGAGTTATTCATAGAATATTCTTGGACTGTTTTATTGCTGCTAGGAGTTCAAATATTTAATATGGCCGATGTAGATTACATTTCACAATTTATAGAATTGCCGCTGTATTGTTTGTATTGTTAATTTATTTCCATGAATATTGTGGTACAGCACGGCACAACTACCGCATTTAATGAATTAGTATGAGCCCCTAAAATACAAAATCAACTCCCATTTAACTCCAGCAAGGTCTTTCATAATATGTACCGATTCGGAAATTCTATCTAATTCACAGAATGGGATTCGATTCAACTACGAGTCTGAATCCTTCATTACTTTTCTACTAACATTTTGAATACAAATGTTTTGTTTTTGAATCTCACCTTGATAAAGAGAAAAGTTTTGAAAAGTTTTTGGTTTTGTTAAAATTCAAAACAGTATCTCATTGAAAGGGTGTCATGAATGACACACATCACACCACCATGAGCATGAGGTGAAAACTTTTACATTTTCTCAGTCACCGCGAATAATTTGGTTTTCTATAAACAAAAGTAGTCTAGCCTATTTCTCTGTAGTATTACCCGAACTGCGTATTCCATACAAATGAGTCATAAAACTAAATGAGAGCATTTTGAAATGAGCTATTCCAATGTGTGTATATATGTAATGTTATGTATTTCAATTGAATTGAATGGAATTCTATTTGACGCATCAGCTTCTGGCCCAGGTATTTCAAATCGGATTACATGCATGATATTCACTCTCTGGTGTCTACGATTCCTGTTCCACTAATTAGCGGCGTATGGTGTCTATACTTGTACTCGACACTTTACAATAAGTGAACACGTATATTTTGATGACTTTAGTCTCGACACTCCAGCCAATCATTTTATGCTTTTACAGAGTGAAATTCCAGAAAGATTGACTAAAACCACGACATTATACTACGTACGTAGAAATCATTCATATTTTATGTATAATTAGTATAATTAATTTTAATTTCAGCATAGAATTTCCACAATATTTAAAATATGGGGCAAAATAGTATTCCACGCCATGTCTGCCCGAGGATCATATACCCAGTATGGAGTGAGAGGTCCCAAATCTGTCTCACTATAACTTTATTTTGGACTTGCAAATGTTACTTATGTCGTAACTTATTATTCTATTTGGTAGTGGATTAGGAGAGTTAGCATCCTTGGAAGTGGACGTAAATATTTTATTGCGAATGGGAATATTAATGCCACCGTTAACTCTCTCTTTGATGTAATGAAAGTTGGCGGAGGAATGAATGGAAGGAATGAAATGCATTCGTAAATATATGTAACAGTTGAACTAAATTCCGGGCGAGATGCAAGACTTGGATCTGGACCCGAGTGCGGGTGCGGGTGGTTGGCCGTAAATTCTTAGAAATGAGACAACCTATTAATACCCATTACCTCGGAATTAGTTTCGTAGTATACTATTCAGAGAAAATTTGTGGTCAGTCTATACCAACACTGACTGACAAGGAAACCGTTTTTCACGTAAACGTGAGATTGAAATAAAATCTATTCCGCGCTAGGAGAATTATATTGACATTAGCACCAACCAACAAAAATCGAAAATATTCGTGCATATTTGTACGTGAGGTGTGCAATTCTAATCTGGAGAATTTAGCCCGAAATTCAAGTTTCATGTCAAGAAAAAATGTGATTTCCTTGTAAACTACTTTTCAACGCCTTCTGCGTAGCACAGAAATGCCGACACGCGATGATGAAAGGAAAGAATGAGTGACGATAACAGTACACGAAACATGAGCAAGTCAGGAAATTTTTGTATCAGCAAAGCTGAGAAGTCAAAGCGGGGGTGTTCCTTTTTTTGCACTGCAAAATAAAAAGTGAGATCTATTTAGGAAGTATATAATTGTTATTTAAATATTATCATTAGTTAAATCAAGTATTCGTCACAGTATTCGGTCGTTAGATCACGTGGTTTCTTAATTTCCTTCAACTCATGATTCGGAAGCAGTCAATCCTCTTTCTTGAATAATTTTCTTACGAAAGAAATTAAGCCGCGTGGAAGTCATTAGGTGAATGGTGAATTTTGGATTACCCTATTTAAGGACACGCTGGCTATGGATGAAACCTTCTGGGAGTAGTTTTTTTTTATCTGAGGAAAAGACATCTTCTTGATGATAACACAACAAGACGACCCCATTTCCTCATCTCATCCCTGTTTGTACAATTTATGAAGAGAGACGAAACCGAGCCAACCAAGTTATAATGGGTTCCACGGTTTATTTGCATACAAATTGAGGACATTAATGCAGAACACAGGAAGTTGAGACGTTCGTGAGTGTAACACGGCCTGAACTTAAACAGGAGAGAGAGACAAAGGATGTGGAGTTGAGTCCAATCAGTTCATCTTTAGGTTATCAAAAAAACTAAATATTCTGTTATAATTTGTTCAAAAATATTAAAAATTAGTTTTTTTTAAATTCAACGATTTTGTCACTGTACTTCCCTATTTTCTGTCAAACTTCGACGTATTGCTTTGAACGGTCAGAACTTTTTTTCCGGGAACCCATTTCTTTTTCTTTTGGCTTTTGAGTTAAAGTTTTTTAAATGACAACCATGAAGTGTTACCCATAATGATGTGTTCGCAATGACAGTATTTCAGGAAGATCGTGAAATCGACGTGGGCCAATTGCTTTTAAAGTGTAATTAATTACAAATTACAAATTACCGAACTATTTTTTCTCAAAGTAATTAATTACAATTACATGTAATTGGCTATTTCGTTCAGAAATTAATTACAATTACGTAATTGCAATTGAATTTTCAATTACAAAAAAAAATTGTTTGTGTACAAAACGTCGAAAAAAGAACGAGCGTAAAATATTGAAGAACAATTTATTGGCAGAACTTTGTTAAAAATCATTGCAAAATATATCCTCATTTAGTTTTTGATAGTTTTTTTTTTAAAATAGGCAAAATTGATACATTGGAAAGAAAATTAGAAGTAATTGAAGTTTAATTACAAATTACAAACTCTAAATTTTCAATTACAATTACAAATTACTTTCTTCAAAATGTTAAATTACAATTACAATGACATATGATTTTGGGTGTAATGTATTACAATTACAATTACGTAATGTAATTGTAATTAATTACAAATTACCAATGTAATTGACCCACCTCTGAATGTAATCGACAAACTTTCAAACATGCTGGTCATAACAAAAACCGTAAAAAATATCACTGATGGAACTTTTCAAAATATAACAAAACCCTGAAGTTGACATTATCCGCAAACCGCATACACACGAGTGAAAAAAGAATCAATTTTACGGGCGGATATTTTTGTACAGTTCATGGAAAATATCCAAAGGTCTGATTGCATCACTGAGGTTGTGTCAACCTCAAAGTACAAAGTACAAAGTACCTCAATTGCCCACAATTCCTTCCTACTTTGGGTCGCGGTCGTTTGTACTTGCACTACCTACGACGAAGGACGGGTTTAATTAAAAAAGAAGACGTGGGGTAGAGCCGATGGTCACATTTGAAAAGAATTTAATGCTTCAATGGTTGATTTTAATGAAGTTCTCTTTTCTCATGGACGAATGTCTATAGTAGTGTAGTATTTCGTGGGTGTGGAATTCTTGTCTCATTTTTCCTGGAAGTAAGCGCAGTAAAACGTCATCAATCACTTTTAAGGTCGAAGGGAATCCTGGAAGCTCTCAAATAAATAAATACTAATGCCCTACTCAGGGAACTTTAGTGGAAAAGTTACGCGCGACTGTGTGGAATAGGTGGTGAGGTTCTTCCCCAAAATTATTGTACCGTATACAGCATAGTATCATAGTCCAGAAAATGATTCCACGGAAATATGAAGTATGCAAAAATGAAAAACGTCCTGCAGTGATTTTTCCAAATGTATTCCAAGAATACGTTTTCGTTTTCTTGGAATTATCCATTTTTAACGGCAGCAGTTGTGAGATTGAAACGATTGTCCGCAAGTACGACCAATCATTCGGATGATAACATTTTCCTTGATACATATAAGAATTTTTGTTAAATGGAGTACCAGTGCAGAAATCAATGTGTAGGGAGTAGCCTTGGGTCAATTACAAAATTACAATTACGTAATTGTAATTAATGACACCGAAAATTTAGCACGTAATTTGTAATTTGTAAATGAAATTAATTACATTGAAGATGCATGTAATTGTAATTGCAATTGAAATTACTTTTGTTGACTGGTAAAGTAGAATAAAGTTCAGGGTACTCTTAGAAGAGATGTGATTTTAGTGCTGAAGGAGACCAAAGGACTTTGAAATTGTAATTTGTGTAATTAATTGTAATTGTAATTAATTACTTGCAAAATTTTGCGTGTAATTTGTAATTGTAATTAATTACTTTTAAAATTTCCCGTGTAATTTAGTAATTCGTAATTAATTACATTGTAAAAGTAATTCACCCAAGTCTGGTAGGGAGGAATGGTGAAGAAATAGTTTTAGGCTATTTACGGTAGTATGATAGTACGAGTATATCATCTAAGTTTTTGGAATCACACTTTTCTTCGACGATTTTGTCTCCTGACCCTACCTCCTGACTCTTGACTCATTACATATCTGAGAACCACAATAACATAACTGCAGCTCCACAGATTGTTCAGATTAGGATTCTATAGACAAAATCTAAACTCAAGTCACGAACCGAGTAAGTGTGTGAGTGTGACCCGAAAACCAAATGTCAAATAACAAAAAAAGAAACAGGTTATGAATCAGGGACTTCCGGTAGGAACAAATAATACAATAGGAATGAAAATAAGTGAAGTAATTTTATGAGAAGCCATTCCGCAGTCAAGTCAACCAACACACATCCCCATTTGACTCCATTCGAATTCACCACAATCGACAAACGACAACAGTTGAATTGTCAAGTCCAATCGAATCGTTCGTATTCAATTCCGTGAATCCTGTGTATTGTATTGTCATCCTCGTTGCACTTTTCACCAGAAAAATAGAACGAAAAGTGCTGTTCTATTCTGTAGAAACCTTACAAGTAGAAATGCACGTACAAACCAAATCGGTACGAATGTTACAGGCCTGTCACCGAATTCGGCAAATGGTCAAAAGTCAATTTTTATTACCCGTGGATGTCAATCAATAGCTTCCGTCCGTCCATTACAGAATTTCTTCTCACAATCAGTTAATGATCAGAAACGTTTAATGATCATTTGTCCTCCTACTCAATTAGACTAAACTTTTACTGACCATCCCATTCGATTTGACCTTGTTCCAGTGACAGTGACAACTACGCCGTCCATTGTACCTTTCTTTTTCGCAATACTTTTTTGATTGAAGTCAGTTGGTTGGGTTTGCCATAGCACTTAGCAAGTGAAAGTTATAAAGGAAATAAAAGAAAGGTTTAGAATTCGAAGGAAAGGGTAGAGAAGAGAAGAGACGGAGAAAATCCACGTTTTTATTGCTGAATGGAAATAGGATGATGATACTTGTGAAGGAAGAGTCGTTTTATGGATTGACTTCACTCTCTCTTTCCCTTTAGTCGCCCCGGTCTCAAAAACATTCACCATTTTATGTTCGATGGAATGGATAGGACTCCCGACGGTGGTTGAACAACGTTTCAGGTGTTTTCTCCGCCAAAGTGCTTTCACCGGACAGAACAGAATTGAACTCAAGTGGGGTAGTAGGTTATGGGTAAATTCCACACCCCACTGAAATATTTATTTTTTAAAGGAACCAAGAAAATATTAGTCAGTTTTTTTACATTTTTGGTGTTATAATATCATTTTAAGTGATTCCTGCTTCAGGGGAACGGAATTATGTGACAAAATTTTGTCTTTCCGCTGAATTGATCAGTTTATAATAAAAATTACCAAGAAATTCAACAGTATCATTTTGCCATCCTCGGTTTGAAACATAGGGACTCCATCTGACCCCTCAGGATTTAAATACTGGAACCACCGACCGGTGTATCTGTAACATTTCCTGAAGTGGAAGCGTAAGAGAATATGCCAGTGGCAACATGAACAGACGCTTACATGAGTTCCTGTCCCAAATCGTACTTATAACTCTCGGTCCTTTTCATTTTATAGCGTAATTCGTTTACAAGTTTTATGAGTTTGAATTGTATCCGCTACCATATAAAGTGGATTCGGTTCATGGGAAAAACAAAAAGACTTGAGTTTTCGTCGAATTTAGAGGAGCCAAAGGAATTCATGATTTAAGTACAGCTCAACGAATCCCAGGTCACTTTATAAGTGGATGAGCACAGAGCCAGTTACAGAATAATTCAAAATTTTTGTTTATACAGAGTTTCTGTGAAAGTTACACTTTCATTTGTCGCAAAATCTGCATTTTCATTTTGCATGAAAGAAGTTTTTCCCCATTTTCTTTTACTCGGTTGGAAAGAAACCTAATAATATATATGGAAATTAAGGATGCCAGATTCTTGTTTAAAGATAGAAATGTGGTGAGAACTCTTAAACTTTTGTCTTCTACTTCATTAATCTTTACTGTACAAGGAAACCACTTGCAGTGTCATAAGCAAGTTCAGATTACGCTATAAAATGATCAAGATTAATAAGGCTTCTGAAATACAGGGTTTACATCTTTAGCAAATTAACACAGTTTTATTTTGACAAATCCATCATATTTATATTTTGAACACTTGGTCCAACCTTAACGTTACTTCTTTGGGTTACACCTTAGGTTCTACACTTTAATACGAGAAGTGGTTTCCTTGTGAAGAGATTGGAGATTAAAGAGCCCACAGCATACTTTTGAATCGTTTGCCTCAGTTCCTAGTTTTAAAAAGAAAGTTCAGAGTGGTGGATAAAATTGGAACACCTTTGTCACACTGTAGAATTTGTAACTCTAGATGGTTGGAAATGAACTCAAACTGCTGAGGTTGTGTGGGGAGAAGGCTTGACTGAACTTCTACTGTGCCATAAAGACTTTCACCGACTTTCTCCATGGCGAACCTCATCTTACAAAAAATTACCATTGCTCGTTTGAACGTACTGCACACACGACCACACAGAAAAAGTGTCTTTATTTAATTCAAGCTGAATTGAATAGTTCTTGGAAAGATTATGTGAATATTGTGTATGGGGTATTATTACATTTAAAAGGAGTCGTTCTCGAGTAAGTTCATATTCGACATGCATATTGGTTACTTGGCATCGTAATGTGTATCCTTTCAATTGATAAATATAATTTAGCAAAAATGCTTTGATACAGTTCCATTATGATAATTCGGGGAACTAATAAATTACTGTGTTCTTAAGTAGCACGTGCACTCCACTCATCATTTGCGATGATTGTTAAGCGCAGAACAGTATAATAGTTTATATTTATCCAGACGACTGGTTATCGGCCTGCGTATACTTATGGTTGGTTCCGTTTCAGAAGAATTGCAGACGATGATAGCTTTCATCAGTAATTGATTCATTCAGGACAAATTGTCATATAATAAGTAATAGTCATGGCTATCGTTTTCTGAATAATTCGATACCAGCAAAGTTTCTCTAATTCTGGTAAATTGGTCGACATGGACATTCCCAGAAACCAAATGTTCTGTATAACTTAAGGAGGTACAAAAAATTTTGTCTCGATTTTGAAGAAAGAACTTAATGAAAATTGATTATATTTTCAAATGAAACAGCACGTGAACTTTTAATTCCGAATCGCATTTCAACTCCAAGCTGGGACGTTAACCCGAGAAGTATTAAAACTGTTTAGGTCGTCTTTCAATAGAGCAAAACGCATGGAAGGTTTTTCCAAAGAATTAGAAACTACAATTGCTGTCCCAAGTGTGAGCCCAAATCTGGTATCGTTTTTCGATTTAACTCAATACCATGCTTCTGTATTCTGTTTCTTTTACTTCGAGTCTGTTCAATTCAATGCATGTGTACGTTCCTCGTTTGCAATGAAGAATTTATGGGCGACGACGACTATTGAAGCTCACGAGGTTAGAGACTGAAGTCCAAGTAAATCCAAACGTAATCCTAGTATTTTGTCACTCTCTCTTTTCGTCCGTGTGTTGTCAAAGCAAGATTCGATTCCTTCCAATTTGATGAGGGATTTGAAGAACACCACGGGACCTGTATCAGCACAAATACTCCAGGCGGGGTTTATACTCACAAGGGAACATTTGTACTGGGCATCTATCTAACTTAATATCTTATGAATAGGACAAACATATTGGTATTTTTTTATGGAGACTGCAATGCTTTCGATTCGGCCTAAAAAATGTGGCATTAGTAGCAGAAGAAATTTCCATGGAGAAACGAATCCCTGACAATTTCTATTCGACTGAATCGATTTTTGGGGTACTATACTGGCCAGAATATCCAGATTCAGTCCGTTCCTTGTGAGTAAGAGGAAAGCTCACTGACTTGAGATAAGCTATTAAATTTTCATGAAGGAATTGCATTAGTGCAGTCTGAGTGTAGTGACATTATTGCTGGATATTGAGTTCACTTCCTGAGGCCAAGAATTCCAAATGATGTTGACTGACTCGTCGATCCTGAGTCGAGAAAAGCAGATTGGAAAGTTTTCTTTTTTTCTATGAAATGCTTTTAATAAAGGGATTGAAACTACAGACTATACCGTGACAGAATTCTGTCTTCCCGGAAAATTGTGTATTCTGTTCTGTCATTATGTCACCAAGCACTCATTCAGAAGGAACGTGAAGAGAAGAGCGAGAAAAATGTATAAATCCAGACTTGGAATTTAAGTGATGCTGGTGCCCTGAATAAATGATGGAAAGTTGGCAGGCACTTGATTTGAAAATAGAGAAGGAAATTATTTACTCTCTTGAAGGAGAATCGAAATTTGAAAAATGCTCAATATTGTTGTGAAGCATTAGAGTGTGATGTTATATGTTGTCGTGTGTCGTGTATCTTTATGTATGTCGAGCATATTCAATTAGTTTACAAAACTATTCCGAAATATTTATGAAGTTTTGTAATACTAAAGAATTTTGATTGGCGCGCTGGAGTGGTTATTTTTTTATTCTGACCTCGGTGAAAAATAAAAAACCTAGAAACTTTTGCCATGCAAGAAAACTGTAAATCACCACCTTTTTGGGTATTTAAGTAGATTGTCGTGTACTTTTGTATGATTGTACATTGCACCGTTGCGCATTGGAGTATTTTGATTGGATTTTGAAAAGGAAATAAATATGGAATTGACTCTACTGTTCGTGCTAACAATTTCCGGAGTAAAATGCAAAGGCATGCAAGGTTTTTGTGTATTTGATTTTATTAAACGGTATAATTTATTTTTTTTTTCATTTAGAAACTTGAATTCTGTGCGTGAAGTCATGAAAGGACTATTAAGAATTGGATCGATTCTGAGTTTGACACGAGAATAAATAATCATTCCGGTACACTAAGCTAAACTATGAATAGACTCTCTTTTTTGTGACCGCCTCTTCTGTATATAATTTATTCTTGTTTTGATTTGAGATTGAATGCTTTGAATTCAAGGTTTTATTTTTCATTTGTAACTGTCACATTTGTAGTCACTAGAATGTGAATGGGAAAAAAGGGTTCGCATGACAAACATTTATTATTCAACGTGGCGGTCGTGGCTTAGACGTCAAAATTGAGAGTCGAGAGATTTTTCACGCAACATAGTTACACTTTTTTAGACTTTTCCACCCCATTCATTTGTAAATTTTATGAGAATGAATGACCTTCTTGGACTTTTCTTTTGGGTGTTTTTGATGCATTTTTCATTCACTCCCCACATTTCTTAAGGTAACTCACAGTCACGACTCACGACTCACATGAGAAACTCGGCTTGAAAGAAAGTTTACTTTCGAACCAGAAGTAGCTGAGCTGAAAGGCCAAAAAATGGCTTTCTCTCCACAGAAGGTAGGCTGCTAAGCAAGCATTCATGGAAATGGCACTCGTTCGGCCTCAACTGCCCTATATATTTCTAAAAGAAGGATTTGATTAGTTGAGAGATTGACAAGTTCTGGTTACGTATGCGGTGAAATTTATCATCAGGTTTTGTCAGTTTGGTTTGAATCACTTGATATTTCATTAACACTAAAAAATACAATTTCTTCTTGTGGATTAATATTTTGCGTCAGCATCAACCATCAGCGTCACCAGCATTAGCCCAAACTTGAACAAACACTGTACTTTTATGTAACCTATGACCTTTCCATTTATTTGGAAAGTTTGTGTTTACCGCACATACGTAAGTAAGTTGAAAATAATTGAAAAACTGAGTTTGTGTATGCATGTCGATTGCACACCCCGCATTAAACTTGTATTGCATTGTAACCACAAATAAAGTTTTGTTGAATTCATTTGTGTTTGTTTGTATTTGTGGAAAGAGAAAATGAGTCAAAACTTTTCACACCCTGACACCACATGTTTCCAACTTGAGTGAAGCTTTACAACTCTGAATGTTTCTTGAACAAATATACTATGTGTCGATACTCCGTACGTAAAATCTTTTCCCGGAAGTAATTTTATGACGTGCATACAACTCTACACCAAATTTGCACGTATCTACAGGAAGCTGTACAATCGTAGATGGAACTTAGGATTAATTCGAGTTTCGACAAAGAAACCAGTTTTTGTGTAAAAACCAATGTCTATTGCAAAACAACCACATAGGCCGTGGCCGGCAAGAACAAATATTCTGTATTTTAGTGTACTATTAAAATTTTTGAATGTATATTAATATTTCAACAATACCCTTACACCTACAGCACATTCTTTTGACAATGCCATTTTGTAGCTAGTAGTATTTAATCAGAAAAATAAATACAAATGTGAACATTCATAACCAAAAACTGCGAATTAGGAATTTCTGAATTATTTTAGCATGATCTCAGCGTTGCCTTTGAAGAGAACTCCTTGTGAGTTTGACAGGCGACTCCCGGCTCATGCCATTATTGAGAAAATAATCAAGGTAAAGTTTGAAGGATTAGTGAGTGAATGACAGGAGAGACATGCATGGCATTTATTCTGGGTCTAAAACACTAAACATGAACCATGCATGGAAGCCGGAAGTCTTAGCAATTCAAAATAAACTCAACAAAAGCAGTCTGCCCACTCAAACAACACTACACCCTACACCACGCTAAGGGAAAGGTTTTTTAATCAGACGAGATGAGTTCATTTTATACATAGTTGTAAGGTATTGATGTACACAGCGAATATTTACAATTAGAATTTGTTTGCAAAAGTGTAATCCCTTTGAACAAGATCAATTTATTGCGTAGGGTAAATAGGTTTCTATTTATAGTGAACTTCACAGGTGTGTTAGTATGCTTGCACTCTTACTCTTCTTGATTGACTTTCATTCCAGCTAGCGGTCACGGGTACAGTGACCAGGTTAAAGGATGAAGATTTCGTTACATGCCCTGGCCGGGTTTGCATGGTTTATGCAGCAGAATAACCAAGGTTATGATCCATTATGTCCCCTTGAGATGAAAAGTTTTTTGAAAGAAAAAGTTGAGCAATCCAATCAAAATTTTATTATTTCATTCCCATTCAGAATACATTATCTCTGGTCAGTGAGTTCAGAAGGTTGGGTATGTTATGTACTGTATGTTATGCTATGCATTCTCATTCCAAAGGATCATGGTGAATATTCCCAAGATCTTAATAGTTTCCTTGAGCACCAACAACAACGTGTGTTTTTGGAGTCTAACGATTCCTTTTTCTGGTCGTAGCCTAGTCTTGTCGTGAAACGGGCGCAAGGCAATTTGAAATAAGTTGTAAAGTTTAAAGGAAAAAGTTTTCCCCAGTAACAGTAACAATGTACGGAGAACGAGAACATGGACATATTCATAAACACTGATTTAAAAACTCAATTTGAACATGACATAAATGGAAGCACTTTCGCGTTACTGAGATTTGTGTTTCAGTTATGATTGAATTTTTTGTAGGGCATGATTTCTTGGTTGGGAAATCTGGGTTTTGTGTTCGCTAATTAATTCTGTCTGATTTATTGTGCAAAGTCACAGCTAGAAAATTTGATTTTTTCGACTTAATGGAATATTTTTAATTGTATTGTAAATCTTCAACGGGAAAAAGCAATTTGTTATGAACCACCCTGTACGAAAAACTTTATGTAGATGTACATACTCTTTAAAAAATGAGGTAGAGTAACTTTCTCTAAGGCTTTTCCTGTTCGCTAAATGTGGATTTCCAAATTCCAGGAAGAAATATCTATGTTAAAACATCCATAAGAGATTTATTTCACTCAAACCTTCAACTTTATTGAGTTACGAAGTTTTAAAGAGAGAAAACCTGTTTTCTCTTTTCTCTCACCACAAATTCTATGTTATCTCTCTATTCCAACCTATCCGTCTGTAAACCCAGGAATTGAGAACATGACTCCTGCACTGTACGTTACGTACGTATGCGTATGTGTGTGTGTGTACTACTACTCTGACTTCACATTTAAAGTTTAAGTTGTAATTCCCTTGTTCAGAGTTGGTGAATGATTTATGACTCGACGGCTCTAGTCAACGAAGGTTACTAGTGAAGAGACCGTTCAAACTGACTAGATGTTATAACCCATTAAGTCTCAAGGGAGGACCGGAAGTGGAGATAAAGAAGATTGTGAAATCTCTTTTCTCAAAACTGTCTTCACATTTATACCACATAAGGATAATTTCAACCACTCAAGGATTTATGACTTTTCCTAGAAAATTTTATGCTTTGTGTGAGTGTATTGATTCAATTTTCGAAAATGATCGATTATTCTCAACTCAGGGCACCAAATGTGTGTAAATGTTGTCTGGATGGCTACACACAACTCACAAGTCACAAATTGTGATACAATAATAGAACCCTAGGGTTGTATTTATTTCGGCAGGGTCAAAGAATACCAACTTTCATTACTTTCACCATATCAGGTTATGGGGAAAGACGGAGAAGGACCAGGTATTTATTCCAGCCCGGGAATGTGGGAAGTGGGAGCCGCGTTCTAAACGGTCATTTACGATATTCATTTTATTAATAGAAAGAAATACCATATTTATAGTTCTTTGCATATTTCCTTCATGTAAAGAGTTGGACTTGTAGGAATTACTTCTGTTGAGTAGAATCCAGGCATGGAAACGTTACTTGACGATTCTTGCAAAAAGAATTTGAATTTTGGATGAATTTGGCCTACCCCTTATCAAATTAGATTAGCCTCACGAATTTTTTGGCACGAATATATTTCTGGCCACTTGCAGGACACGCCAGAGCCTGAGAAATTCTTTTAGTTTCTGACGACGCAGAGCCGAGTACCCAGTATCTTGTAGAGAATCCTTTCGAATGATTCGACCGACTAATTATTGAAGTGTTCGTAATATTGGTACATAAATATTTCCTATCAAGTGAAATTATTTTAATTGTATTTAATGAACTAATATCGTTAGCTCCATTTGTAAAACACTTATGTCACAGTGAAACGAACGTAACCATTAAATCTAAAATGAGAGAAATTGTGTTAAATTGTGATTCATGACGGAAAGTCCGGTTGAAACTCGCAATTATTGAACACGAACAATTAGCACACGTGGACAAATGACGAAATCCAATCGATATGAGTTGAAGTTAAAAGTTTCACTGCTGACAAGTGCCTAATCTTCAATCAAATAATTTCCTAGTCATTCTAACTCTGCTCCTTTAAATAACCCTTTAACTGCACAACCAATTGTCTGGAATCTTTAATGAATTGGAATTTAATTAGTATCAGTTAAAGTTTAGACAAAGTGTCTGGTGTAGAATCATTTCCATCTTACCCCTTGGTTGTTTGTGTGAATTTGGTCTACTGTGGATATATAGTAAGTTAATCATTGAACATGCTACAGTAACGTGTGGTTGCATTTTCGACCAGGCTGTGAACGTTTATTTATCATTTACAATTAACATTTAAAATGTTTTCAAAAAGAATCTTAATAGCTCTACGATACTCCGTGAATTTACCATTATGGGCTGGGACTTCGACGTATTATTGGGAAAATGAAACAAATCGGCTCAAATCTTCAGACTCAAAATTCGCGAAGCTGTGGTATAAACTCTCTGCCTGTGTTTTAGTAGTTTCCTCTACAATTATCATTGTTGGTTATATAAATCAAGTCAGCAAAAACGGGGTAGACTACAACGATCTGCGCAGTAATTTTCAGTTCATTGTTTTGGGTATTCTTGGATTTTCATTGTTCTTCAATGAAGCGATTCGTAGTGGTAATGCGTTTGCAACTTCCACAAATCGTACATTTCAATTGTTGGAATGGCTAGAAGGTAATTTTAACATTAACAATAATAGAATTCGAATAAAACCTTTGAATTAAAGACTAGTAAATGGGTGAAACTATTTAGAGAAATTAATGCGACAAATTACAAATTATTTCAGAAAATTATGGAAATGAAGTAGAAATGAAAGATCAGAAGCTTTTGGAAATATTTCTCATCATAATGACGACGACTGTTGTCTTTAACCCATTCATAATTAGTGTCATGTCACTATACGATGAATGTACGTACAGTCTATTTTCTTCAGTGACGCAGTCCATCTTTTGTACGAACTCCTCGCAAATGGAATTCTCAAAAATATTTGCTTCGATCTGCTTGGCGATACTCCAATTTTGGATCATCATTATCACAACATCCGCTTTTCAGTTGATTTTCATCAATATTTTTCCATTTTGGTATTTGGGAGGAGAATTTCTCCAAAAATTCAAGTAAGCGGTCCCATTGAATATTATAGTAATTTTACAAAGGCTGTTCAAATGTTCTGTTCCTGGCGTAATAGACATAACCGATCATCTCCAGATGTCTTGATCCTGAAGATCACACATTTATACAGATGCTTTCAAATTCAACAATCATCACTGGAAGAATACTTGTCCTCATATTTCATGCTGGTCATGTCGGTGTTGTCATTTTCATGTTCGTCTTTATATTCAAAGCCTTTGTCAATCAAGTAGTCTTAGGAAAATATTTCAATACGTTATTCTTTGCCATATTGTTAGTCAATGCAATAGTTTACTACTTGACCATCTTGAAAATATCCTGGGTGTTTGCTTATTCGAGTACAATATTCTTAGAAAACACCCCGAAAAATAAAAGTGGGAAAATGTTGTTGAAATCATCCCCACCTTTGGCAATCCGATTTGGAATTTTTGGTAAAATGGACAAACAAATGTACATTTTTGTAGGAGAATCCAGTATTTTACTGGCAGTCAATTATCTCTTGTTCTGAATGAAGAATTTTTTTACAGTCTCTCTTGTGCATACAATTATATTGTAAATTAAGTCTACTATTTTTCAACGATTTTGGTTGCATTTATTTATTTGGTAAGTGTGGCTGATCTTTAGTTCAGTTTTTATAGTTAATTGCTGAATAAACCCGACTTGTTACAAACCTTGGAAATGTTGGGCAATATTTCATTTCTACAATTTTTAACGATGTTGGTACACTTAGCCATAATTAATTAGGCTAATATTAGTTAGAAACTGGAACACTCGGTGGCCAATTGCCAGTTTCATGTGGTGATACTCATTTCGCAACACCTACAGTGTTGATTGCATGAAAACTGTTTGCAAAATAAACACCTTCCGCTCTAATTGTAAACGAAACTGTGCGTAATTGGGTAAAAGAACCTCATAATCGTGATTCTTGACAAAACCAGGACAGACACTTGAATCTGACCCGAGTTTTACCTTAATTGTTGTATCCCATATCAAAGTTTGCATATTTTGAAATTATTGACCCACAAATGATATGCAATGTTTATTCTCGCCAAAATTAAGGTAAATTGCATGTAATTAATGCAGTCCAATCAAGAAATTAAATGGATAGACAATGCAAGTGATGGTTTAGTATTAGTCCAGTTTGAACTTCCAGTTCACAATGTTTTCGAAAAGAATGTTGTTCGCTATGCAATATTCTGTGACCTTGACTTTCTTCGCTGGCTCGTCCACATATTTCTGGGACAAGAGTAAAAGTAGATTGAAGTCTTCAAAATCAAATATGTGAGAATTTGGACAAAATTGTCCCTTCATGTTTTACTTGCTATTGTAGGGTACATGAGTCAAATCAAGAGGAACGGTATAGACTTCAAGGATTTACGTAGTAATTTCCAATTGATCGTGTTGGGAATTCTTGCACTCACATTGTTCTTCAACGAACCCATTCGAATTGCTGTTTCGACAAATAGGACGATTCAACTGTTTCAATGGCTTGAAGGTATTTCTGTGCAATAATTCCTATCAAGGAATTATAAGGGACTAATGCTTTCATTTACTTCGACATTATATTCCAGATAATTACACGGAGGAAATGGACACAAGAAGAAAGAAATTCCTGGAAGCGGCCTTATTAATAATGACTGCAGTTGTGATATTCAACCCTGTCCTATTTGGAATTATGCCATTATTGGACGGATGCACTTACAGTATCTTCTCCCCCGTAGCTCATGCGATCTTCTGTGATAATTCAAACAAATCTGGATTTTTTGGAACGGTCGGATTGATTTTCTTAGCATTTGTCCAATATTGGGTTATCGTCCTCACGACATCCACTTTTCAATTGAGTTTCATTAACGTTCTTCCCTTCTGGTACCTTGGAGGCGAGTTTTTCGAAACTTATAAGTAAGACTTGTTTTTATACGAATTTTAAATTTCCATCAAATCGTGGTCTTAGTATACTAAACGATTATGTTCTAAATACGTAGACCCAACCGATCATCCACATCCCCAGAAGTTCTGCTCCAAAGAATCACACACATTTACCGTTGCTTTCAAATCCAACAGACTTCGCTCGAGGAATACCTCTCATCTTATTTCATGCCAGGGCATGTGGGCGTTATCATTTTTCTAGTTGTCGTGATTTTCAAAGCATTTGTGAATCAAGTAATTCTAGGAATGCACTCCCATGCATTCTTCTTTCTTCTATTGCTACTCGATCCGTTAGTTTATTACGTATGCTTAAAAATATCATGGGTTTTTGGTCGTTCCAGCTTACAGTTTCTGGAGAAAGCTCCAAGGACGAAAAGTACAAAAATGTTGTTGAATTCCTTCCCACCCCTGGCATTCAGATTTGGAATTTTTGGGAGAATGAACAGGGATTGGTACATTTATATTGGAGAAGTATGTATTTTGTTAACTGTTAATTTCTTGTTGCTCTGACCTACCTTTTGTCAGTCCGTCATGGTAAAGATGTACAGACATTAACTTTTATTTCTATTGGAGAATTTTCTGCACAATAGTTTTGTCCAAACGTGGATGCTTGTGTGTGTAAAAGTATAAAGCAATCTCCACAAAACGACCGGAGTATGACCACGTATTAGAATTGCTACAATTGGCTGTTCCTGTGAGTGCTTGATTCAGAATTATTGACCTGGATATTTCTGCATACACCTTGCACCTGCATACCTGTCCAATATTGAGTCTTACGAGCTAACACATGTAAATTTTGAACGTCGTCAAATCTTAAAATGTAATTTTTTTGTGAATCAAAATCGATTGAACCTTAGAGTATTCAATTAGCAGGGCGAGAGCCCTGCTAATTGAATACTCTAAGGATTGAACTTAATATTCTTAGAATTAAAATATTGAACACTAAATGTGATCCTGAGAATCAGTTATTACAGTCAAAATTAGCACGAGATCTGTACTGAAAATATTCAATTCATCATTATAGTGGGAGCCATATTTTAGCATTGCAAAAATTATTATTTCCTTCATCTTTTCATCCCCGTAGTTGTAATAATTGCTATTGTTGCAGTGAAATTGAGAATAATTGGTTGTGATAGATTAGTCATGTATAGCAAATGATGGTTCACCCGAAAACTTGCAATTTGACGAAAAGTTTGAAAATTGGAACATCCAATTATTATCTACATACCATATGAGCCTCACTACGGAATAGCACAAGTCATCAATTACTCAATCTACCAACGGCGCACATCAATTAAAGTAGAACTTTATACTCATACATACGTAATCTGTAAGGGCGGAGAGGAGTAATCAAAACTAATTGATTGATATTCACATCCCTAGTCCTCATGTTTGAATACTCACAATCACTGTAATATCTCAAAATTGGATGGAAATCTTTAGGCCATTCAAGGTTGAGTTTTTCTTCATAAAGGAAGATTTCAAGATAATTAATGTCAACATATTCAAAACCCTTCATTTCACTAATTGACTCGAGAATCATTCCAGATACTTCTAACTACATATTTTACAATTTTCGAATGCAGTGCAGTGAATACGAATGCGAATGCAAAATGCAGTACTCTCATTAATTAACTTTATTCGTACGTCATATGCAAATGTCCCTTTATTTGACTAACTTTCCATTGGACGTACGGAATATAGTAGTAGAAAAAATTCCAAAAATAATTATTGTGATGTCACACACAACTCTCATAGTCTCAATTTTTATTTAATAATAATTTATTACTCGTAAATAGGTTTCTGTATAATATGCATGACATTATGTACAACATTATTTACAATTCAGCACCATTTTTGATCAATGCTGACTTGTGCGTCAAAAATTGTGTTGATTGGGGGAAAATTACTTTTAGTTAAAGAATACTGTACTCGGTAAGTGTTTATAATTTCTTTTCTTTTTTTATAATGACTATTAGTACATATACATACATAATTACATATTACACATTACATATTAAAGGGATATGCAAATACAATTTACACTTACATACTTACCTACTTTAGAAAATAAAATAAATACAAGTCCATCAATTCTAATCACACAGAGTGTATTAGAGATAAAATGTTCGCGACTCCTGAAATAATTTGATTTCTATAATTTTGATATCTACGAGTACTTTCTCTATTACCTCAAATAAAAGTTACAGACAATTTATTGGACCACCCAGTACAGTACTTAGCCCTACAATACGATTTCCATATAATTTTTGAGTATACATTGCACACAGTCAAATCCCAGTCCATGTCAAATTCACAAAATATCACTCTCCTCATTATACTCTGTCGCTTTGACAATATTGTGTCGACTATTCCCTCCATTCTCACAATTAGCTGTGAGAAGTGCTGTTTCCTTAGTGGGGTTCATATTTCCATCCCCATTGTTTCCATCATTGTGTTGATGGTGATGTAATTGACTAGGGCGTGAAGGTTGACTACGAAAGAACCCCCGACATTGAATGACCTTACGAAATGCCTTCCTAAAATTCTCTGATAAAAATGCGTACAGAATTGGATTGACACAAGAGTTCATATATCCAAGGACATGGGCCGTGATTTGAATGGCCACTGTAATATCATTGATGTCATACAATTCCAAACTTTTGAGAACAAGAACCAATTGAATTGGGAGCCAACATACAGCAAATACACCCACGACAACCACCACCATTCTTGTTACACGTTTTTTCCCACGAAGACTGTTCCGTGAGGCTGTTGATCCAGACACACTTTTCCAGAGTCGAAATAACATTCCAAAGTACAGGAGACAAATGATGGCCAATGGAATTGCGTATGAGGTCAACATGAAAATACATTGGAATACCACGTGGTTGTACTCTCGTCGGAACATACACACCACAGACTCTTCGTAACCGGTGTAGCTGTAGAAGAAAAAAATAAGAATGTATTAAATTTTTGAAAATTATTATTGACATTTTCAAAATTCATTCAGAAGTCAAGACCATAATTTCAGAAAAATCCAACTGTGTCATCCGTGCCGTAAATTCTCAGGACATGAATCACTACACGAATCTCCGGAGTAAATTTACCTTGATCATTTGCAACTACAATGTTATGCGAATTTACTCCAGAAATTCATATTTCATTCCAGATGAGAAATGGTCATGATCATCCATCCAAGTTAAAATTACACGGTTGAGTCTCTCCATATTTTATGAATAGTCTCTGGACACTGTCCAGCGAGACTACTCATGTGGATTGTGAATGAAAAATAAATGTTTCCATTTACGAATGTGTGTAGGCACGGGTCCATCTTATAATAGCCTTTGCATTAAATTCAATCTAGCGGAACAAGCACACATTACATACATGGTCTCTCTATGGACAATAACAATAACAATATCTGAGAGTATTACTAGAGATCAATTAATGGACTGGACTCCTGGACGTCCTTCGTGGACAACGACTCCTTTCATTCAGTTCGGTTCGTTCAATTCCTCCGGGAACTAAACTTATCCTCATCCATTTATTTTCTACTGTACACAAACTTAGGCTATAGACTGTACAGCACCATACAATTTTGCATTATGAGTTACAGACGAATAATAAAATCGTGAAATTCATACATTCATGCATTTAAATTCCAGAGATTCCAGACCCACCTCTCACTATCAATTATGTTAGGATGTATCGCCAAATATTTTACCGTAAATTAATGAGCAGAATCAGTCAGCGTATCTATTCAGGCAATCAGTAGAAATCGTAGAATTTTATTTTACTCTAATTGACGGTCTCAAAATAATCAGCATTTTTTATCTTCCAGAATTCACTGGAGAATAGACCTTTATATTTTACAAATTGTCTCTAACACGAGAAATGCTTACGTCTGTGTATTCTCTACCGAAACCGTATTGACCTCATTCAACACTACTCAGCATTGTGTAGCATTGGAAGTTTCGGACCACAGGAAGCACATTCACTACTACTCTCCCCGGGTGGACATTTTCAAGTGACATGCTTTGGAACACTAGGACTAGGACCACCGATCCACAGTTCGGGAGTGAATGAATTAATTTTCCACTCGATTACTTAACTTTATCTACCCGGGGTTGTCCAACGCCTGACTAGTTCAACTAAATCGACTCTACTATGCTGTGGCTGTCCAATAGTCTTATGGGTCTTATGGTTACGGTATTTGATCATGGCAGGCTGACCATGCCAGGCAGCAACAGGCTAATCCTCGGTCCAGTCTACCGTAATAGTTTCGTACGTCCTTTCTTTCGTAAGGAATTGATCAGAAAGGACCTTACCAGAATTGCAGGCGTTTTTCTATTGTAAAAACCGGATTTAATTTAAGTGCTTTAAAAATGATATCAAAATTCTAAAAATATGCAGTTTTCTAGGACACAGTTTGAAACTATAACTTTGTACACTCAATTTTGGTTGTCTATCATAAGGTGGACACGTATGACCTCAAAATGCACAATTCAGGCCCGATAACCAGTGACCAATTGGTAAAGTCCTTCGAAGAAAAAAAGATTGGACCTATTAGAGTTGCAAGGGTTAGATTTTTCTGCGAACGTATCCAATATTTTGGACGTGTGCTATAAATTAAATCCAAATTCCAGTAATTTAAGAGTTCCTCCACTTTTACTTGCTTTCACTTGGGCCACATAATAGAATGTCGACACAGATTGTCCGAGGTCGAATTTCACTCAGATTTTCGCGAACACGTCTTTCTACTAACCTAACGTCGCGTTTATAACAACCTTGCTTTTCAGTTACATACATGAGCGGAGCCAAAGTGTACTCTGGCAGGGCCACTAGTCGCCAAAATTATGATGCGGAATTTAACAAGGGTCAATCGTTCACAATAAAATTATTTTTGTTTTGCATTCAATCCCATAAGGAATTCAATCTTCTTCAAAAACCAGGAGAAGACCAGGAGGTTATATTTCAGGTGGCATGGCAGATTTCGAAAATTTCTCCTTTTTACCTATGAAATTAAAATTGTAACAATTTTGGTAAAATATTGTATATAAAGGTGTCCAATTCCAACATAATTTTGAGAAAAAAAGAACGAAGGTGATGAGGTGAAAATTGAGATCGTTTTGTTCGACGAACCTAACCTAATATTATGTCCCATCAGACCGATAGACAACCATGACACTATGAGATCCGAATCAAACACACTCACGCGGAAATTGTTGGGAATACATGTGAATTTGAATTGAGTATACATAAAAGGGTGAATATTTCTCAGGTGGGTGAGCAGAACAACTGTCACAATTGAGCTGGAGGATCTGGAAGAACATCCAAGGAAAAGTAACTTGAGAGTGAAATTCTAACATCATCCTCCGTCATATTCTCCAAAATTTCCTTCCAAAATTCTACAGGAAGGGATGGGAATGTTGTATGAGAAATTTATTATTCATAGTTGAGTCTGGCCTGGGGTGAGCCGTGACATGAGCTGAGTTTGTTAAAGGATTCTAGTTGTCAGGTACATTCAGATGATAAAATCATGAGGATTAAGGAGGCAGACAGGAACTAGAATTTCTCCATGTTCTTGTCACATTTCACATTCCTTTCAAGTACACTCAGCATAAATATGTTGGCAAACTGGCAACTTTCCCAGCAGGTAGCCATCACAGGATGTTCCATGCAAAAACTTTTTGTCTTTTCCCTAAGGGGTTGACCCACGAGGGAAGTCTGTCAAGTCAAACGTCTCTCTCAACAAGCAAATGTCACTTTATTAAGATACGTGTTACAAGTTACACCCATTAAGGAACAAAGGATATTCTGGACACTTGCACAAGGCCGTCGATTCAGATTTGGCTTCCGTTTTCATAAAGCTCGAAATACCACTAGCCCAAGAAAATATAAATTTTAATTGACAACCATTTTCAAACAATTTAGGCTATATACTTTTATAAAAAGTATTAAATGAAAGTTTGACCCAGGACGGAAATTTGTATAATGCTATTCTGGAATTTACAGCTCAAGGGTCATCTCTTCACCACGGAGTTACAGCTCATTAGTACTTGTCTCAATTTAATTGAACCCTACGGATACATTAAACCTATTTTTTTTTATTTACATTACAACATGTATTTCTTATAAACGTGATGACTTTTTAGTCAGGTATCAATCGTGTGCTAATTTTAAGAAAGGTTTATAGATCATTTGCTTTTGAAAAATATTGCAGCCGAAGTTCAGCTGCCACGAAGCACACAAAGAGAAGGCTTGCAGAAGGCACCGATATTTTCCTTTGGAAATTGTCTATCAATTATTACCCAAGCAAACCAACGCCCAAAAATTCAATGACCTGATCTGGATTAATTTTAACTCTTCTGAGATTTAGAAAGGTCAACGGACATTGCTTTTTTAATTACGCAGTTTCTTATCAAGTTTTCTTTGATATTTGAAACGCCCAACAATGTGTAAAAATAATACACGCAATAATGGTCTTATCTCTGGTTTCTCTTATCGTGTTTTCTTGACATGACACTCTAATGTTTATTTGTGTACTACTTCCAAGAACAACGTATATTTTATGACTGACTGCTGCGCGTCTCCCAAGAATAAATTGCAATTTTGTTTTTCGGATTTTGTGTTGAAAATCATATAAAGGGCCCAGTGTAGGAAGCAGTAGCCAAGATTCATCAAGTTATTTATGGGATACAGTTTTTGGTCCATTCCATGATTCCATGGAAGAAAAGCAACCAGCTGGAAATACTTGGAAATGACGGGAAAGAGGGAAAATGAAAGGCGTAGCATGGGCATGGGCATGTGTAGGTAGCGTGGAAGGGACGAAGGGTTTTTGGAAAATATCCGTCAATTCCCCAAAGAGACGTTTTCTCTTCACTTCTAATTATTAGAGAAAGATATTAGAACGAGAAGAGGGAGAAGAGAAAGTTTGGACGGAAAACCGCGATCAAAGCTCTTACACTTGTGTGGCAAGGAAACTGGAACCACTTTCATTGCTGCTATGGCTGGAAGGCAAAGCCAATGGAACTGAAACGGGCAGAAAATGAGCTTTTAATGGGTCAGAGGATGAGGGAAGACTCAACGTAGTAACGTAGTGATAATAACTGCTTCATACTGCTTGGAATTCACCACAAGGATATTACATATATCAGAAAAGAAAATCTCAAACAGAAACAGGAGCACAAACTTACGTTCCTGATACTGGCACTGACAAACATCCAGGGCGATTGTTCATAATTTTTCAACAAGGCCCGGCTCACCTGCACCCAAACTGACCTTAAGGGCGATGACTCGATGACCACGAAAATTAGAGACACACTTTCATGCATAGTACGCAGTGTTTATAAATTAATTGAATACCATTGGATGGTTTCGTACAGCTCTAAAGTATATCCTACATATTCGTTTACTCCAAGCTTGTACTTGCGGCGTATCTCTGGATTCAATCAATAATTTTTAATGAATTAATTGTTGTGAGTGGGTCATGAGGCAAATCTATCTGAATACTCCGATGCTCAACTGATATAATTAATCAAACCAGAGAGAAACGTCAAAATGTTATATCTTCATGTTTGTGCACCACACCTGTCCTGCAATTGAAAAAGTTGAGTAGTATTGTACTTCATATAAACAAGTTTAACGGTGACTTCCTCATTATTTACTTGGACCAAAAATGTTTGCAGAAAATAGAGCTGGAGTATTGGTTAAGGGTCACCCTGTAGACTGGAGGAGTTCATTGCTAAAACATTTCACTTTTTTTTGTGGAATTCTATAAAAATTCCTGATGCTTCACATAACTACGTGAAACCTAACTTTTTCTCACCGTTATGTCTTTGTTCCCTGGCTCTTGGCCAAGTCGGGCAACCTTTCTAAATTCTTGGTGGTCATTCTAAGAAATATAAAAGGACGATTATCATTATTGGACTGGGCAATTTTCCAACCTACTCTTTTTTTTCAGCGATGGATTCTGGAATACGAAATGAATTTCTGTGTCATGTGTGTGTGTGTGCCTGCGACGACCTCGAAATCCTCGACTGGCCTTATTCCAAACGGTCGGATTTTTTTTCCATGGTTTAAAATTCATAAATCGAAATGATTTTGTATTAAATATTTAAAATAAGAAATTATTTTCTTATCCCAATTGATAGTTTGTAGATTTTCCAAAGAATATTTCAAATATCTTTAATTGTAACTTAAAATTTTATCCGCTGAGAAAAACTCTGTCATACTTAAGCTCAGATTGACTGACGACGCGCGACGTACGTATGGAGTTATTTCTCAAGTTGATCTAGTTTTCACATTAAATGTGCTTTCCTCTTAGGCATTGTCGTCGACGTCGTGTGCCTGTGCCTGTAATCCCACACATTAAGTAAGAAACGAGACTCGAATGCAAAGAACTTCTTCTGTCTAACATCAAAATGTTATTTGTTCCGTTAATTGCCATCATAAAGTTGCATCATCATTATTCTTTCTGACGATCGATCGAGTTCGACCTAGCACTAGCACAACGTACCAAAATATCGTGCTCCTAAAAGATAGCATTCTGAGAAATGTTCTGCCTTGGCATGTGACACATTTTGGATATTAATGTTTCACCATTTTGTGCAATGTTGTTGTCTTCTCTCCACACATAACTTGTAATTCCTAAGAACAATTACGGAGAAGGATTTTCTCGTGGAAGCAATTTTTTATATACACCGTGCCTCGTGGAAGGTATTCCTTAGTGATAACACACACCAATTTCAGTAGACCAAATGGAACACCAACCTAATCTCTATCAAAAATACAAGGCGAGGTGTTTCACTTTCACTACGGCTTCTAGCGAATGTCAATTAAAATGTATATTGTGTTGTGTAACCAGTCCCTGACTTTGTTGTGTTTATTTTGGTTGTAATTTCGTAATAAGAAAATAATTGATGAGGGAAAACAAAGAAGCCAACCAAATTTTTATTGTCAGACTTGCCCTCAAATTTGATTAGGATTTTACCACTACGTATTACACGTACTCGTACATTCATAATTAATTCATTTCTGTCTGTTGTGCGTTGAAGAACAAGTGTCCCATTCGTCATCATGATTCTCCTTAATGAAATCGAGGTTTCAGCTCTGGGGTAATAAAAATGTCAGCACAAAAGATTAGATTGCTATCCGTGTTCGTGCTAGTGCAGTGCTCTGGCTATATGATTAAAAAAAGAGTCCTGGATGAAGGGTGAGTGAGTGAGTGACGGGTTGAGGAAATCCCTAGAGAAACCAACACAATATTCTTCCGAGTCGTAAAGAATGGTCTCACTTCCAAACTGGAAAGGAAACGTTCAATTCACAAGGAACACTTCTCGAGTGTTCAAAATTCTAAGTCCTCCTTGATTTCTTTTATGTTTATCTTGTCTTGTGGTGACCTAATGTTTTTTAACAAAATATTTCTTTAAAAAAACGAAATATTGTTTGCCTCTGAAATATTGTTTGTAATTCATTGTATGTATTAACAAAAAAAAAATTATATTTTAGTCTATTCAAATCTTAGAACTGGATAATTCCAAAAATCCTAAAAATAACTTGGTAATTCGGCGTAAAACTGAATAATTTTTATAAGAATCATGAATTAGGAGAAGCAAAAATTCTGTAGCGTAAGAAAAAAAGTTTTTCGGCAGAAAATACACAAATCTTATATGGGTATTAAGATTCGTAATTTGTTAAAAATTAGAAATAAGAGTACGTGAAACTGAGCAAAGTGAAACTGCGCAATGCGTAAAACTTTCCTCAAGGTAAAAATGGGATACAAAATTCAATCATTCATCCAAAGCCTCCCCGAATATAATGTTTTTTTTTGGTAATTGGTCACTGTATTTGGAATTTTTAGTATTCAATTAGCAATCACGACCAGGTTCAATTAAATTGGACCTTAAGAAGACAACTAACCAAGTTAATTGAATTGGTTCAGTTAATTGGGAAAGAAAATGTAATATTTTAAATACAGGTCGGTTAATTTTTTTAATGATTGCAGCTCATGCAAAATTGGATAGTTAGATTTCACGTTGTTCAAGAGTGTGATCATAGATGTGACAAACATATTCTAAATAAACGACAGAAAACGGAGAAACCTCATAAAAAAATGACAATAATAAATCGTTTCTTCGGGGAGAGATTTTTCTTCACTAAAAAGACGCTCTACGTATAGTAATATTTCTACATCCAGCCACAGGCATACACATTTTATATAAATTCTAGAAAAATGGATTATATTCGTTGCCTGGGATAGTTTCGATAGATAAGCCTGAACCGGTATTATGTTTTACACTGCATTTTAATACTCTGAAAAACTCTACCAAAAGCCCTACCTTGTCACTCTGAGACTGAGATCTAATGTAACCTATATCTTTTTCTCCAGAATCCTTTCTTTTTCCAGGAAAGACTAACTGGAGCTAGAACTGTGTCTTGGTCTTGGATAGGATGAGATGTGTCTGTGTCTGTGTCCCACAAAGACAATTGTAAGACAAAGAAATGTAATGCAATAGCTTTGTATGTATAGCATATGCCAATGTGAGCCAATGCTTGCCTTGTCTGCCTTATTTGGTTTGACTCCAAATTGTATTCTTATTCTCCATCTACGACCACGCTGCTGGTACGGCGGTTTTTGTAGAGACGAAAAAAAGAAGAGAGAAAGTAGTACTAGTCTCATATTTCGTTTCACCTCAATTGGTTTTTTTAAAGCCCGGGTCCCCGACCCGTCAAATAAATTCCCGTGCTCGAGTAATGTAGAATGGAAGTTATTCAATTCACCTGCTCCTCTTACTCCTCTCGACTTGATCCGAATTTCATTGAAATAAATACTAGTTCTCTGTCAGGTCATACCGCGCCAGGGGTCACACTCACGCTCAAATGGATTCACCAAATCTCAAATATACTTATTTTTAGGGCAGGGCGGGGATAGTTCTCTTTTTCTGCATGACTTGATTTATGTGCAACACCCTATTTGAATAGAAAATGGGGAAACTCCCTTACCTCAATTTATTCTATTCTAGAAAATTTAATCCTAATGCAGTTCATCCGTGGCATTGTGATACAGACCATATGTATGTATTTGCATTTTTATAGTGGATGAGAGATCGATGCCTCTGGCATACATGGTGAACAGGCTCCTATAGGTAAGTTTTTAATGCTGGGGCCTTTTCTACTACTTACTATTGATATGACCAAATAATTGTTGTTAAAGTGGCCATTGCAGACTGGCAATCTGATAGACAAGATGTTTTGAAGTATTTGACATGATCTACGTAATTACCAAATTGAGTGTTTAAAAACTTGTAATGAATTATTGCAGTGAAAGTTTATGTTCTCGTGTGCCTCACGGTAAATTCTCAATTCGTCCAGAAAATAATACTGGTCTGTACAGTTCGTCTGCAGTTTTGCTATTAATGATGTAGGCAAAGTAAGTCGGTTACTACGTTATAAAAGAATCCCTCTCCTATGTCAAAACAATTTAATTTTCAAAAGCTTTTCTGATCACTTCTGTTGTGCACCCTTGCCATTTAATTTACAATTATCTAATGCCACCACCGGCGATCGCTTTACGTTAATCTTTTACGTATACACAGTGTTATTTAAATTGAAACGTCAAGAGCAGATGAGTATTAAGAGGAACAGAACTTAAACAGATAATCTCTTCTTGTCAGAAACAAATTGAACTTAAAAAATGGTCTAGTCTATTGAGCAAAACGTCGTCACGTTCATATGCACTACATATTCCGACTTTCTCTGTGCGTGTGTAAGTGCGTGTTTGAGAGGCAGAAGAAAGGAGCTGTCCAATTTTAATAATATTCTCTTAAGCTCACTTGATTCCCAATTACTCTTTGATGTGCTCAAGGCAGAATAGCAAGTTCCTTAGAAATTGTTTGGAAATGTTGATCGGTTGAGTTTCCTGAGTGCATTTCGAATTTCAATTTAATTTCAAATAATGGTACTTGCTATGTAGCTGTAGGTAGAATTTTCTAACTTTAACGGAGAGTGGTATTATTGTACTTTACACATTTTATGTAAATGTACATACGTAAGATCAGTGAGTGAAATGGGGGCTGGTTTACACGTGTAATATTTCAATCCAATTGTGTTTATGTTATTTGAGATAGAACTCAACTCTAGACATTCTTCTGACATGATGGAGTAATGTACATCCATATCGCATGCATAACATTTGTACGTATGTCCATTTTAAATTTTGTTTAAAAAGTTGTTGGAATAAATTCCAATGAAATTGTATTTATTCTTCCGCTACACTTACAAGGAAGAACAAGATTCAAATTTCAGTCTTTGGATATAACATGTTCAACATAGAACTACAACTAGACGAGAACATCTCGCGGTGTCTTTTCTTGAGAAGTCAAGTATATTATGGAAGAGAGTGTTTTCTTCCGTGAGCGGATACTACGTAGGATTCCCCAGAGAAAACATCACTCATGTTCTCTCTCTCCATCAAATTTCAACCTTTCACAACATGGAAAATAAGCTCTCAACGAATTACATTGAAATTTGCATGGACAATGAGTGCCAAAACAATTTAGATATAATTTTTTTGAAAAGGATATTCTTCGCTTATTCCAATTTATTTCTTCCCGTGTACATTTTCAAGATAAAAAGTAATTCTTTAGAGCACGGTTCACGAATTACCAGCATTTCAGGTGAATCAGCCGGTTTGCCTTGTTTTCTTTGTGTGCTAACATAGGTGTATGAAGGTGTTCCAAAAATGATAGACATTTTGAATATTTGGCAATACAAAATAAACCGGAATTGACTTGACCTTGAAAATACATCACCCAGACCTAAAAGCATTCGTGCAGAATAGGTGAATAAATAGTTATCTAATGGTTTGAGTTGATTACAAAAGTTTTCCGGTCTAGAATAGTAGGTGACTCTTTAGCAGCTTTAAGTCTAATCCTCACGCAGGAATAATAAAAACTGAGCTTCTCCTTTGACTCCATTGTTTGTACTTTCCTTACATCTTCCCTTCGTCATTAAAGAAACCTTCTTGGGTAGAATCTTTCTAGTATAGAGTAGTGAGTGGATTTATTCTGTCTTAATCAGTAACCAACCAACTCAATTCCTTAAATAGGTCTTTTTCTTTAAGGCACAATTTACTTTTAAGGTTAGTCTTCAAAAGTACTGCACGTACAAAGGAAAGGAGGAGGAAAACGAAGTAAAGTGTATAGGAGGATTATTTTTTGGAAGAAAACTTTGAGAAAGTCTCATCAATTTTGTGCACTAGAGACTCGGCCTTGGATTAAATATACGTTACGTTACGTACCTTTTACTTGACTTTCCTTTTCGTTGGTTAGTGTTAGTAGACAAAGTAAAAGAAACGGAGAAAATTGTTCGACAGAATAAATAACTACAGTTACGGTTACAAAAGTTCTCCTTAGAAAAAGGAAGCTAAGCTTGAATTTCTTAAAATAAAAGAGATACCAAAATACCATTGAAAATTAATTAGAAACCGCGGGGAACATTTTAACGAAGAAACTCTCTGATTCGAGACGAAACTATTGCATGAATTCAATTCAAATTCAATCATTTCATTTCACTTCGAAGTAAGTCTTTTATAATTCCATGAAAATAAAACTTTCTTTTTTAAGTTGGACAAAGTTTGCCTACTATTCATGTTCGTTTTTCTAAGTATTGTCAGTCATTAGTTTGGATCTTCCTGGAGAAAGGTTGTGTCTCTTGTCACTGTCTCAATCTCTCAATTAATCAGCCCTCGTATTTCTCACTAAAATACAAAGACTTTGCTGTAAGAAAATCAGTCGCAATATTCCGAGAATCCTTAACGTGTTTTATACCATTACTTCATTTCTATCATATTTGCAAAATATTGAACAATACTTAGAATTATTTTTGAGACCTGTAATCATAAGATATCGACATTGCGTTTACGAACATTGTAGGTTCAAAAAATTTCAAAGAAAAATTACAATAGTAGACCTACACTAAAATTTTGTACTTACGTTTGAATCTCCAGTCCATGAGCAAGGAAAGCAGGGAGACATGAGAGTAGAATAATTACCCATGTAATAAAAATAGCCATGAGTGTGTTGTGCTCTGTCCGAATAGAAATGGACTCAACTGGATACACGACAGCCAGGAATCTGTCCACAGACATGAGAACCAGAGTATTGACACTAGCGTAGGCCGTCACGATGATCAGGTACTGAACCATTTTACACCAAGTGTCTCCGAATGGCCAATATGAGAGAACATAGTCTGATGCCGTAAAGGGGACACAGAATATGATGAAGAGAAGATCAGCTATGGCCAAATTTATGATCAAGAGATTCGTCGTGTTCCGCATTTGTTGATTAGATGCCACAACAATGACCACGAGGGCATTCCCGAAGAGTCCAACGATGAAGATTATCCCAAATAAGACTGGCACCACAATTTGGACCACACGGTGTAAATCGATGTTTTCTTTGTAGTCCTGAAATATAACAAAAAGAGGTATCGGGTGAAACACACATGAATACCAGAATAGTAAAATATCATCTCTGAAAAATGAGTGGAACGTGTACAATGGAAAACTGGGAGTCTTGCCTTATTGGAAATATAGACTAAACTAGGCACATTAATATTTTCACACGTATTGACTCTGGCCTCAATTCGAATTCACTTCATAGCGCAGAGTATCGACATTTTCAGTGGTACACTGGATTCAATACTCATTTCGTGTTCATATCGTTGTCGAATTTAAATAGACATACCAACAAGGAAACGACTTCCTGTGATTGCAGTACAATAGTACTTGAGCATCATAAAAAGACTGGCATATTTTCTTTAAAAAAATAACTTGAACCATTTCAAATCCCTGGGAATCGGTCATGCTGTCATGCATGGTCTCGGCACATTTATTCAGCCATAAAATTTCGCACTTGTCTTCGAATCCATTTAACATGCAAAATGATTTCCGTGTGAATCACAATGAAAATTCCGAGAAACTGCCCGTCCCGTCCCAAACTCAACTCGAAACACGAAAGAGACTCTGACATCTCGGATCATTAAATAAAAATCACGTTTCAAAGGCAAATGGTGAAGGGAAGGTGAATCTCTGGAGGTCACGAAACATACATAATCTTTCACCCTCGATTGCACTTTGTATTCACCTTAGCAAATAAATTTACTCAAGAGTGCAATAATACATACAAATGTATGGTCGGGCCGCAATGAACCCCTGGAAATTACACTTCCCGTTGTTGTCTTTGTTTTTTATATTTCTCATGAAGTCACCTCGTGCCGCCATGTCACTTGTACAGGGTGGTTCATAATTAACCAACACAACGTTGTCGTAATTTTCATTTGTTTTACAAAAAACCATACGAACCACCCTGAACGAATATTCCAAGGAAAAGTGGTAATTCTTGGAGAAGTGAAAGTCAACGTGAGAGTAGAGAAAGTGTAAGAGCGTGGAGTGCAATTTCCCCAACACTCCAATAAAACCTGGTGCTTTGCCTTCCTCAGCTATGCCGCCATGCCATGCCAAAAAAGGCTCAAACAGAATACAATAATAAAAGTAATTTGTCTTCGTTAAACCCAAGACCACCCTTGAGTTATTTACTGCCAAAAAGTAATTCAAACTCATTTGTCATCATTTATTACACCGCAGCATGCACACACCAACAAAAGAATGCTTTAGGTTTGAAGTACGTACATAGAGAAAAAAAAGTTTAGTGTTTTTTCATCCAATATTTTTTCGTAAAAGTAAAATAAAATATGTGATTTTTTTTCTTCACACAAAAGTTTTGGTTTTTGTAATTGAGGGAACCGGTATTTGCAACCTCATGTGCGTGTGTGTGTGTGTGCTTGGGGAAAGATTTTCAAAAGTCGAAAGTCAGCGGACAGAAAATTTTGTGAAAATAAATGGCGTGTGGACTGAATAGTTTTTTCTACTTACTCTTACTCCAAAATAACAATAAATTTAACAATTTGCACTGAGGCACATATGGCGCTACCAGTGACACTCTATTTTTTATAGGAAGTAGAAGTTGGAAGGAACTAAAAGCTAAGAGGGTTGTTCAAAACAATTTTGAAGTCCCATGAATTACCACATGAGATTCATGTCCATCCACAAAGTGAAAGCATTAAAAGACCCGCACAGTATTTTTCGCCATTACCATACAGATGTACAGATACTTTATGCAAAAATATTATCATGTGACAAAATGAACAGAGTGAATTGAAAAAGATTAGTCCGTACGGAATGTAAAACAATCAATAAGTATGGCTTCAGTGTATTTCATATGTCAGATATGACTTCAGTTGGAAACAGACCACTCTGTAAAAAAACCAATTATTGTCTACATGCTGAAAGTCTGACCTTGACTTATAAATTCTATAAAAATTAGACTTCACATATTTTACAGTGGCACCTAATTTTTCATAAACAATGGCATGAACATAGCATGACGATTTTAAAATGTTTAAATTTTTAAAAAGTAATAAAAACTCAAAAATACATGGTTCTGCCCTATTTCTTTGTATATTTTTTAAGTATAGATATGTAATAAATCCAAAGAGAAAATATATCGAGTATATGAAAAAGTGGAAAATCAAAGTGCACCTGTTCTGCATTAAGTTTTCATATCTCAAAGGGATATAAGATGATTGCACTATAATTAATTATTACAATTTCTATTGTTCAGAGCACTATAATTAATATTTATTTTTAGAACTTGAACTTGATGAATTTAATTTAACTAGGTACAAAATAATATTGCTTGCACTAACTCATTCCAACTAAAACTTGGTTCAGAACTTTTCCAACCCTTAAGGAAACTTTGGATGCGCTGCATACTTTATACCCTGGGTCGTCCTAGCCAGGCCAGGCCTGGGCTGGCAGGTTGAGTCATTCATAATAATGATGTCTTCATGAATAATGAGGATTACTTTTCACTTGTTTAGTTTAGTTACCTTACTCGTACGACGTACGTATGTTGAAGGCAAGGGATTTGTTCATGTATGTGTGTATCGTACGTCATAAATAAATATACGCGGATTTGAATTACATTTTCCTACGTGAGGAATCCTTACGAATGAAGTTGGAATCAGAGGACTGGGTGCTCTCTTCTGTAATTAGGGGTCCAATTTATCCTAATGCTTTTCCATTGGATTAACTCCTTCCTACGTTACGTGAACGCACGACCGTGCGTGTACAGAAAACCTTCAAGTCACTTTCTCTAACGCCCAGGCTGAAGCGAAAGCATTGTTCGGTCATCTTCTATTGCATTACAAGGTTTTAGTACGTTATTAGCAACTTTGTTTCACAAGGAACACTTACGGCGCGTAAAATGTACCAAGGACAAGGGCATTACGCGCAGAATGTTGGCACACGGGGTCTGGTAGTAATACATACTCATGGACATATTATAACAGCGAAGCCACAATGAGAACCTAATTTTTTGATTACGTTTTGAAATACATTTGCAGGGAATAATACCAGGAAACATCAAAACGACATCCCGTGTGATTATCAGAGAAAGGAGTGTTGGGTACTGTTACTGTTACTGCGTATAAATAATCCTTGTCCTAGTCCTTTCCTTTCTTCAATCTTTTCTTTGTTCACTCGGGTGTCTTGGAAAAGCTTTCTCCATGGAATATTTACAAAAGCCTTGTTTTCTGATTTTGGAAGAGTAAATGGTGGGTGGGAATTACGAAAATAAGTTTTCTGTTTGCATTGCATCCTATTTGCGTCACATCTCTGATTACTGTATTGTGAACTGTATTTAAGCCCCAGCCAGTGAACGAGCACAGAATTGGAGTTTTATTTTCAGTGATGAATGAGAATAATGTAGGTATAGAGACTGATTTGAATGAATTTAATGAAAGGCAGAATATATAAATGTACATGTGTGGATTTTACTAAGAAAGGACTCAAGGTTTATCATTGAACTAGAAAATTACAATGAATTTAAATCTGGAAAAACCTGGTTACTCCCACTCGACAGTGTCTATATTCTATATCTATACGTTTAAACTTCTTTCCAACCAAACGCATGTAAAAAAATATGTTTCATTATTTCCATACTCGTTGACTTCTTTGTGGTTTTTTCCAGTGTTTGTAAAATATTAGACTGAACAAGTCAGTTAGACATGCTGAAGACACAAATTTACGTGGAACGTTGGAGAGAGAACCTTAGGGCAATTGTAAATGGTAAATGAGAACTAAATAGGCGTTAATAATCTGGAAGACGGAATTCACCGGAGGATGTTTCCACAGCCGGTGAATGTACAAGCGGAGGTAGATCTCCCGTGGGTGGATAAAAACGTAGAAAACAGTAGAAACATAAGCTCCGGTGTGCAGTAAAACCCGGAAGCTTCGCACAAAGGCCGTCAAAATCTATAGGATGCGTCATTACTTGTTTTTCTAATTATTATGCGAGTTTACAGAAGAGCCTTCATTAATTTTTGTAGTGCAGGATTGTTTATTCAAAAATCCTGAGGAAATGAACTGTTCCACTGCGCGTGCCAACGTTCATCTACTTTCTTCAGCTTTCACTTATTTTCTGTTTTGCAAACATGAATATTTTGGAGTTGACATGAATTTGGGTCTCTGCGTTTATTTATTTTCTTTTGCTTTCTTTTGAATTCCTTGGTTTTATTGAGTCAATGAAAATCAATGATCAATGAATTAGTATACAAGATTGCATTTTGCGTACTTTCTCCGGCTTTCTCCAGCTCACATGAAGTTTAATAAAACCCTATTGTTTAAATACTATTTACTACAACCTGGTCAAATATTACTCAATTTGAAATAACTCTGACAATATTTGTATGTGCACTGCGTAATAATTTCCAATTAGAGATGAATTACAAATTAAGCAAACTATTATATTGTACTCTCTAGTCTGTAGACAGTACTCAGGTAGGATTTAGGAAATTAAATTCCATCTCATCGAAGATACAGCAGAATTGTAAATCCTCAGCCCAAATGAGTTTTGTGTACTTGAGTTGGACAAAGGAATCCCTGTCTAACACATCCTTAAAACAAACTGGTTACCTCTGCATTCAAAATACATGGGCGGGCGTGCAGATCGTGGATCGTACACGTAAATGTGTTATGGACAATGTATCGAATTTGAATGCCAAGTCAAATTATTTCTCTCTATTAAATAGTCTACTTAAATTAACCAGTTCATCCGTTGATACTATTCTATTCGCACGAAATTTAGTGACCTGAGATTGTAAGCTGGAATGGGGACCTACAGCTACTGTTTTGACATGAATTACTCTAAAATAGTTCTACAAGTTTAAACAGGTAACTGAGATTAACTTTAACATAGAGAAAGTGAAAGAGAAAGGATAGGAATGCTTACCTTATGGCCATAGGTAGGGAAAGGGTAAGTCTTGTTACAAAAGATTGAGGAGAGTGTGTAATTAACGTGGGACTCATTAGAGCAGAGGAGATAAGTGGAGGAGTCTTCAAAGCTTGAAATTGAACCAGGGTAATCCTCACTCAGCCCAAAGTCAGTCGCTTCCGTCATGATGCGTTGGAATGGAAACTAAAACAGTAGTAGTGGATGAGAAATTGGAACTATAGGAGGAGGAGGACGAACTACGAACATACAAAAGTAGTGTCTGTGTCTGTAGAAAGTAAGTAGAAGTAGAAGACTCTTCTGTTCTGAAGACTGTAGAATGAATGTTTGTGGAGACACGGTAATTAAATTCAAAAGTCTTTTGTTCTTCACATCCGTGTGTTTCAACAGCCAGTTAAACACTTCACGGCTCCACGAATACGAATTTTCATTATGGGTACATATTACAGTTACGTTTACAGTAAGTTCAGTCTAAAGTCAGGTGGTTAGTTGTAGATCCCTCAAAGTCAAACTCAATTCAGTTCAGCAGAAACAGTGTGGAACAGAGGGTGGGTCTTTTTGTCCAACAAAAGGAGAAAATCCTTACATTACACGCACACACAATTTGTTCCATAAAACCAAACCAACCTCAACCTCTCTCTCTATCTTCCAAAATTTAATTTAATGTTTTTAAGAGTTTTCATATAAAGGAGAAAGGAAGGAGAAAGGAAAACCACTAGATTTTCTTATACGCGCGGTCTGTCTCCGTAAGTCTGTGTCTGTGTCTGGTTGTCTATGTGTGTAGCATTCGTCACCGCTGAATCTTCTTTTTTGACAATATCAGTTACTCTTCCTCTTGAAGTTTTAATTAAAACAAGTGTTCAGTGGTGGGTCTTAATGGATTACATCATTTGTTTTCATGTTTGTAGAACACGACGACTACATACTCATATCGCACACGTAGCACCAGACGCTTCGTGTGTACTCAAGTTTTACACTTCTAATTTTCACTGAATGGTGTATGGTCTATGTGTGTTCTATGCACTTTTCAGAATAGCGTAGGTCTGGTTTGGTCTTGGTCCAAAAACTTTCCTTTCAATAGTTCATCCGTCAAAGACTTTCCAATTAGGTACTGCTGTTTGTAATTTTAATTAACTACAGAAGTAGTCCTGTGTTGTATTTTGTATTCAGGTGGTTCAGTGTAGGTAGAACGCAAATCACAGACGATGGTGTCTGTCGGGTGTCGATTAAATGACACCCGCCACGTCACGGTAATTTAGGTAAATGGTGTCCGGCAGGTATCAATGGACATTTGTGCCCAACTGGTGTCGCTTAACGATAATCTTGGAAAGGTATTTCCCAGGTGTCCCTCGAATAGAATGGATCCTTTCCTCTCTGCCAATCAGCTCGAGTCGATAATCGGTGTTGGGTGGGTGATCCAACGGGGAATCTATAAAACGACAAGTTTATGTGTTAATTTGAAGTGAAAACTGGTTATAGCTGGAGATAGAGCTATGAGAAAACCCACGAGGGAATAGTACTAACAAACACATGATACCCCAACGGAACCCAATAAAATCCCAAATCCGTTAACTCCAATTGTGAATCTCTAATAGGATTTTACGACAACGTACACCACACGCGTGTGCTGCTTGCTGCCATTTCAATTTACGCACAGAATTGTGTGTATCATTGGTGTCGCAGACTGCAACTGCAACTACTTGAATTTACTAGAGATGTAGACAAAGATTTTCAAGACATGCTTAAAAAATGTAACAAGATTGAAATAACTTCCATAGCGTTAGAAATAAATATACTTCGACGTCACTTTAAAAATTCGGTCATTTTTCTGTACAGCTATATTTTAGTGTTTAGTTATTTAAGACATTGGGGAAGGTAGAAAATTTCTAGTCTCCTGTTTAATTTCTTGCCCATGATATACAATTCAAAAACGGGAAGGAGTCATTCAAAATTCTGGGTCATTCCAGACATTCTGTCCTGTGAACGTGAAAGCAGATTTCACTGGTGTGGTGACACATGTAAAGAATAGTCGTGCTTCAGTACTCGCGTACTACACACACAGATGTAAGACCGACCGGACCGGTTGCTAAGGAAAGAATGAATTTGAAGTGAACTGAAGACACGGGACGGGGAGTCATAGTCATGCAATGGCATGGCATTGGGTTTTAGCCCGAGAGCAGAATACTTTCTGAATTTCCCTAAAGACTTGAATAATCTTCTGGAATTGTGCTTAGACTAGGCTTCAGTTTGCTTTTTTCGTTGCTACCTCAGCAGAAAAAAAAGAAAATATTGACTAAGGTAAAATGTAAATGAAGGAAGAGCGCGCGGTGTCGTCGAAATGGAAATGTACAGGGTGCCCGATATGCGTTGTCCAGGTTGATATCACAAGGAAATTCCAAATCCAAGCGGAAATAGAAATCCCATTTAAGGTTGGCGAAGTTTTCCGCAAAATCTTCAAAATTTTAATAAAATTTTCTTGTCAGTAGGTTTTTGTATTAGGAATGGCGTGGGAGATTTGTGTAAATTATTTTTTTTCGAGGCTGCCAGATTCGTCGTAGGCTACCCGGCATCAGTTCATCAGTTAGTGGGAAAATTCACGATGCCCGAATTTAAGTATTCTGACTAGGTCTCAACCAGAACAGTGATTTTCAATCTGAAGGATGAAAGGATATTTGATACCTTGTACAGTACAATAAGCGTTCCACTCTGAAAAAAAAATCTGAATTCTGACTATGTATGAGGAAGTACGCAAAGGAATGAAATGCCCGGGATTTTTATTTTTATTTTCTCTTTTTGTATATGTTTTCTCTATTTCCAAATACACACACACAATGTACAATGTACATACATAGACGCGTGGAACGTGGAAGCATTATTGTAGATTTGACTCGTGTCACTAGACTTGTCTGCCGGTCTATGCATCTATGCATGGAGATCTCATTTTGTATGTAATGCGTCCGAGGGAATTGAATCATTTCAAAGAGTAAACTAGACGGGTACGCGTACGGTAAAAAAAACATTGGGTAAATGAGTTGTCCTTCGATTCACTCGACCTCAATTCCAAATCACGACTCAAGGATTTTCTTCCTTAAGTCCTCGGATGGGTTGAGGAGGAAGAATACTATGAAAAATGTCTGAGAGTCTGTGGAGTAATGGCGTCATGTACAACCGACAGTGGCACTGACGGTGGCAGACAACTATCCTTCCACAAAAAATACTGTCGAAACAGAATTTGTCCCTCCTGTGCTTTTGAGAAGTACAGGGTGGTTCAAAAACGTACGACTTCTCACTGTCCTAACTTGAACCGCCGGGTAATAATTGCCAGGAAATAATTGCGAAGAAAATGTTACAAAACACTATCGCAAAATAGTGCAAGAAAAAATATTTTATTTTAACAGAGCAGGCACCACCCTGCACAGACCTATCTTCCTGTCTGTCAAGAAAAGGAGATGACGAATTCTGTTGTTACGTTTACGTCTGACAAGGGAGAGTCATTACATGTATACGAGGAAGCAGGTATGCCATATTTTTTTTCTAGTACCCGGGCATACCCTGACCACGAATCAATCGAATTTCGTCTGCAGAAATCATAACTGTGCTTCCCAGAGGTCACGAAAGGTCAACC
>JAQIXO010000021.1:0-71924 GCA_034700305.1 Protaphorura armata
TTCGCCTTCACAAAAGTTGTTAGGCGTCACTTGGGGAACAACATATCAAAATTTGGGCCCATTCTGACGGGGGGGGGCAAACCCCATGCTCGAGGACCGGTCTCCTTTTAATTATTTTGTTTCTAGATAAAATGGCTGGAGACTTGGTTTCAGTTGAAGGGGGAATGAATAAAGCCTTGTCTCAAGGACATGCTGGGAATGTTCTTCAAAGTCGAACGGAATCAGTGTTGAATGTCGGACGTCCATTTTCATCAGATGGAACAGCAGTAGGGCCTATTCAGAATAACAACACTCATGTGAACGTGACTCGTTTTCAAGGGGAAAATAGTGATTCCAATTCTAATACTCACAAGAAGATCTCGGAATTGAGGGAACTACAACCTCGACTACCTTTAGTCAGCACTAGCCAATCTAATAGAATTGGATCATTAAATCCTCATCTTCGAAGAGTCATGCGAGTAACCCAAAGAGAAAAAGTAATTTTGAAGTTTGATTTTTATAATTCAATTTTTGAGCATATAATTTGGACTCTTGTGATTTATTTTTACTTTTACTTCACAGGTTCGGCGAGTCGCTTATTTCGAAGGAGCAAATGACACAAGATTTTTTCAGGCCCCTTCTTTCGTCAAAGAGATGAACAAGCCAAATCAATACGAAGGGGTTCAATCGAAAACAAAAGTGAAACAAGTTAAGGTTCAATCCCAGACTCTTGGATTGAATATGATGAGACTTCGATAAATAATTAATAGAACCTTATGTACTTACTTATGTAAAGTATAGTCAGTCAGACTCAAGTGCTATTTCTACCAGTGTGATCTCAAAAAAGTGTAAACTAGTTCGTAATGAAGTGATAGATGTAATGCTATAATTCTATAATGTATACAGTTCTTGTATGAGTACGATGAAATGTATTTAATTTTAAGCAATAAATTATAAAAATTTCAAACTGAACTACGAGCGTGGCGTGTATCCTTGATTCAAAAAATACTATTCTGTAAACTCTAACTTATGCTAACATATTGATTTCATAAGTAAAGTAAGCAAAAGGTTTAATTTGATAACCTTAAAAACTAAAGATTTCTTTTCCAAGTTACACTCCAACTTTGTTTAATTATTGCAGAGGCTTTACAGAGAATAGTAGACGTAACATTCTCAAGTTATGGTATTTGGAGTATACTGTTGAACAATGACTACACTTTGCCCAAACTATTAACTGAATAAACGTTTAATTTTCCCATGTAAAGAAATTCAACAAAATCAATTTCTCGTCCAGGAAATATTTTCTTCATTTTATTTACAATTTGATATTTGTATGAACAATTCATATAATCCTTACGGTAGAATCTCATGTTAGTAGTTATTCTACAAACTTTTAAAGTGTTAAAAAAGTAAATATATTGAAAAACAATTGCATGACAAAAAAGAACTAACAATAAGTGTAAAACGACATCCTTCGAATTAGGTTGAAGAATAGACATGATTGTGAGTCAACCAACTGAACCCAGTTGACTCCGTGTGACATATGTTGGAGTAAGTAGCAGGATGTCAGCGAACTCTGGGAGAAGACTGAAACAAAATTATTTATCAAAATTAGACATTTGTACTTGCCAATTACTACGTATAGAAGTTGTTTCGAGTCTGCCATGAACCTTTGTCGTATTGAAACCAATAATGTTTAAAATCATTACCTGTCCAACAGATGTAGACAGCTTGAATTCCAGAGAAACGACAGGACTCTTTCCCCTGAGCACACCAGTCAACGGAAAGCCTATATGAAAGATTTTAACATTTCGTATTAATTGCAGAAATTAGAACAAAATTATTGGTTTAAAAGTACAAATGATGAACTTTACCGTATTGTCACTTATTAGGAAACTGGCCTTGCATGAGCTTTTGCAGGGCATTTGAACCCATCCACTCCTGAATACGGTATGAAGAAAAACGTATGCGTACGGGACAAGTCTAACGATATTTTCTGGCAGGAAGAACTTCCGGGTTCATTCAACTCATATTTTTTTTAACTTCGTGTTTGGATTTTGATAACATTTCCGCGTACACCAAGTAAATGTACAATTGCTATTTTGATTATAATTTTTTTTAAATCACTTCCGTGTTCTTACTAAGCTACGCCTACGATGTGTGTTTGATTAGAAAAGATGCTAGAAATAATGCACCTATTAGGAATTAAAATAGGGTATTATAACCATAGTGCGTCTCAATTATTTTAATCCGGACAAAGTCAAGAACTTCCTATAGTACTTTAAATCAGAATTGAAATATCAATGAGCATTGCACATGAAAATAACATGGGGAATAGGTCTAAAATGGATTGTGCATGCTATTAAATAAGTTATTAAAAGAGTATACTACTCAACTTCTTACACATTACAGCTTATTTTATTGATTTCTTAATTAATGTAACAGTATAGATGATAATCTTCCTAATTAATACATCTCCATACATCTTCCAACATAACAATTCATTCAGGTCCAAACTCTTCCTAAAATAAACTATATTAGTTAGCCAAGTTTTCACACAGCGAATGATGAAAACTAGTAATAATTCCGGATGGGTTACTTGACATACCAAAAATTACTGTAATAGTTGACTCTCAATCCATGACTTCCGGAAATGGGACCAAGTTGTCCATTTCTTTCTTCAAAACTTGGATCGCTCTTGCATGAATGGCCAACTCCTTTTGGCCAACTCCTTTATGCTGGACATGGTGATGCGCTCCGACAGTGGACAATGCACGGCGCACACCACATCATCGTTCTCAATGCTATTAAAGTATATATATTTTTAATTAGATAATTTCAAAAAATTTAAAGTTTAAAAGTCCCATGTATTAACAAAATTAATTTAATTTAAATTGATTCACTTCACATTTGATTCACAATCGATAACCCAAGACAACAAATTCAGAAGGCTCCACTGGAACAGTGCTCGTGGCTGGAAGGCTCGTGATGACTCGGACTCCGTTTTCCAATGATGTCAATGGGAATGATGTCTTTTTCCTTGAAGACTTTTTGTTCCATGTTTTTGTCATCAAATGTGACAACCCACTCCTTCAAGTTAGAGTTCTCCTTGCTCTCATCCATAGCCATGAGGATTGTTCCAGTCACAAAAATATCTTTGGCCGGGTTCTTTCGCACGTAGACGGGTTGTCCTATTAATTACATTAATGATTAATTAATGAAATATTAGTATTGATTTTAAATTAAATCTTACCTGGAGCAATAGGTCCCCAAACACAAACAGTAGGAGTTTCTCTGAGCGGTGGACCAAAATACTTCGTTGGTGCCAATGGTTGTCGTAAGTGCTCATCAATAACTTCTCGCGTCATCCCATATTTCAGGGATTGGGTTCTCGGTGCAGGTCTGGCTGGAGTTGCACGTTCTGGTTCTGGTTCTGGAGGTGGGCATCTCGGCAGAGCACTGGCAGATCTCAATCTCCTAGGGGCCCTGACGTGTAATGCCACATTTGCCACATACTTCATTTGGCTTCCAACCCGAGGTAGTTACAGTTTCCATCGGTTCAGCAGAATCCTTCAGTATTTTTGGTGGTGCGGAGGAAAATCTTGGACTCCTCCGAAGGGCAGGTATTTCTTCCTTCTTGGCCAATCCGGATTGAAATTGAAGAGTTTCAATCTTCTGGAAAGGAGCTGTTTGGATTCTTTGGGTTCCTTTCTTCTTGGTCATTACGGACGGCATCCTAGGAGCTTCATTGTTCTTGGCGGTCTTCCGTGGTGACGTTTCAATCTTCGTATCATTTTTGATGGAAGGAGAAGACATCCTTGAAGACTTTTGGTTTCCGATTTCAGCTCCGTCTCTGTATCTAGCTGGCATGACTGAATTTTCTCGGAGTGAAGCTCTGGTTGATGTTGATGGTGATAGAGATGCCACTCTAGTGTCTTTTTTCTTCTTCGGCATCGGAGGCTCACACTTGACCTTTTTGGCACACTTTCCATCTCTTCTTCTTGGGTGTCTTTGGCCTTTGTTTTCTTTCCATAAATTCTTGAAGAGCATCCACGTTCAACCGATTGACAGGGAGTTGTATGTTGACGAGGCTCAACAGTGTCCTTCATCCTCTTACGTCCAACATCGTCAGATGTGTCTGGTTCGGAGTCCGAGTCCGCTTTTGATTTATGAAAAAAAATATTTATGATTCAATTCAAAAATTCAGGTGTACTCAAGGTTGATTGAGTTGAAATTATGCGATGATCTTTCCAAAAATTAAGACCGCTCCCCGAAATGTTGATCTGAATGGGAGTGCATTATTTATTATAGAAATGAGCATAAAAATCTTACCAAATAGATCAGACGGAGTTGGATCAAGATTCGTGGATTTCTGTGCAGCTTTGGATCGTACACGACCTTGGGTTTCCGTAGTGCCTGGCTTCTCCAAAATATCTGGCGGAAGTACGACATTGTGCATTCGCAAGGAAGCACTGATAGTCCGAAAGTTACTCCGTCGTAGGTGTCCAGACTGTCCAGCCGAGTCTAAATTTTTCGAGATGTTCCCGGTTCAAAAAGTTGGATGGTAAAATCAACGGGATGAGCTGGATTCTCTCGCGACTGCAAATATTAGCGTAATTTATTAGACATTTTCCAAATTCAATCGAATCCACAGAGGTGTTAACAGTAAACTCATGAGATTTGGCATTTTTAATAAAATGCCGCAGAAATTTAAGTAATTATTACTGGGTGTTTCAAAAATATTTCACCAGCTGCACTAAGAAACATACTAAAATATTCTAGAATTGGATGGGTGGTTAATGCTAGTAAAATATGAAGAAACCAATTATACACAAAAAAGATCGGTTGAAAAATTCTGAGTAAACTTCTAAATTGGATAGTTGACTTTTAATGAATTCTTGAGGCGGAGGTCCTAGCTGTTTGTACGTATTAGATAGGGTAGTCAAATATTGTTGGGATACCCGGTATATGAATAACTAACTTGTTCATCCGGCGGATTCTCCATATTTACGCACGTGGAACTTGGGCCATGTCGTGGCCGTGGGATCGGAATCCCTTCCATTGTTTGACTCCTGCTTTACATATTCAGAATTCCATTAAATAATATATAAAATTCATAGGACATGGATGACCTCAAATCTTTCCTGGAATATTTTCGAGGTTTATGAAATCTACTACAATATGGCGACTGTGGCCGATATGTCAATGAGCCATCGAGAGTGGAATTCAATTGCTACATATATTTCGAGAGAAAGTCGCCCCCCATTTTTTTAGGGAAATTTTTCTTTTTTCCTACCTGACTCGTTATTCTAGAAAAAATCCAGATATATTGAATATTTAACAAAAAAAATTAAAACTTTAATCAAAACTAATTGGAAGTCAACTTGCATTGGAAATGTGTCTGGGGTATTTTCTACCGATGAAATTACGGTAATTAGGAGGATTATAAATAGGACTATATAATAGCTTACCTGTGTATGTTGTGGCCAACAGTAAAGGATCACGAACAGAAATTTGTAGGCCAGCGTCGAAATTTGTAAGCAGGACGAAGAAATTTGTAGGCTATTTGCGCATCCTTCGTAGTCAAAGTTCAAACGTTGACTAAACTTCTGGAATGAAAGGAGAGATCCTTTATACCTTCGCTTGACCTTTAACCTAATTTCAAGAATACAAAACTATCGGAGGGTGAACCAAACTCCTTTGCTCTACATTTGAATTTGACCTTTACAATTATTACAAAATGTTCCTACAGAGAAGCCAACGCTAATTCACATGACCTATCTACCATTTCGACCATTACATATTATTCCCATAGCCAATACTGCAAGTGTGTGAAATAAATAACATTACATAAATTTTTCTAATTCGTAATTTCATAGCTGTCTAGGGAAAAATCTTGGTATCTTAGACAAGATTGGGTGGTTTTTTCACATAAGGGATTTTTCTATATCCGCTACCCAAATTATAAGTCCTGGCCTAATTGGGTGTTGTCTATTAGCCTTCCATGTACGCTACCATGGAAGAAAAGAAATAGTAATTTAATTTAGTGCCAATAAAGATATGTGTGCTAGGTTTTAGTATGAAGATGAACAGAATTATAGGACTAGCAAGAATTTGGACTGAAAATGAGTTCAACTGTAATATTTTTATTCAATATCAATTCTCACGTCACAAGTTTCGTTTTAACATTCGCATTCGTGTTCCTTAGAACGATTCGTAGTTGTGTATTTTCATAATTGTATTTAAACAATGACAATTCCAAACAACAATGTTGCGTTGCGTTTTTGAGGTAGCATGAGATTCAGACTGAATTATTTCTGCCGATACCAGGCGGAGTTTGCTCAAATATTTGTTTTTCGCTGCGGTCCTTGACAGCGAAGGGCCGGTGCGAATTGGATCAAAATCACAAAGTAAGAGAAAACAACCGGGCCATCTGTCAAATAAATATAAGGCATTGCTGTTAAAGATTAAAAAAGAACACCGCAGCGAAACGGCAGGGCAGATAAATGTAAATCTCTATAAACGTAAAAAAGTCTTACGTCACGACAAAGGCTTTATCAACGACGAAATATTTACCTGCTGTCCTGGCGGTGACTGGATATCCAGAGAAACTCATGTACATAATCAGCATCTAATCGTGTGGTATGAAAAAAAAATTCTATCTAAAAAGATATCTGCTCAAAATATTAATATGCTTCTTCTTACAAAGTAAAGCTCATCATTGTCCTTGTCACCCAACATCCCTTTACTCCCACGACTTCAAGCCCATCCAAAAACTGAAAAAAGAAATTAACACATATTAAAATTGAATCACTACAAATAATGTATATATAATTATTTTGTCCATGCAAAAAAATTACCTCTTCCACAACATTAGCAGCTCCAACTGTGACAAAGTAAAGAAGTAAAATTGTTTGACAGAAATACAGAGCGACTGCAATTCCATCCAACTGTCGGAGTCCAGTTTGAAATTCTTCTAGTCCAGCTTGTGAGTGACTCACTCACAAAATATGTACGACTCAAAACACAGGGCCACAAGCTGGAAAATAACAAGAATAGTATATTTTGATTCATATGTTAAATTCATCTTTTATCGAAGTGTTGGATTTGGAGCCCTGACCTGTGTTCCGTATCCGTAGTACATCATGATATGATTTCCATGCAACTCATCAGCCCCACCCAACAAGTCCAACAGACAAATGTGATCCCTGAACAATTGATCAAATGTCGTTCGATTTGTACTCCGCGCAGCTTTTTAATTTCCAGCTTCCCCTGTACAAGAAAAGATGTCAAGAGTTTTTGTAAAAAAAAAATGGCACAAAATTGTTAACATATATCCCTTGACCGTTTTCTGGTGAAAATTGTCAAAATCAGGCTTAAGCGTTCACCTCCATGCAAAACACGATCCAAACGTAGATTCCAAACTTTGAATGATGCATTCGAAGATTTTTGATCATTCGGCAATGGAAATAAGTGAATTCTTGTAAATCCGTGAGTTAGGGGCTATCCACATATTGCGTATACAATCCGGTCGATTTTTTGACCACCCCCCCCCCCCACAATCATCAATCGTCATTTCAGTCTGAACGACCCCCCTCCCCCCACAAAATGACGTATACCTTAAAAAAAATTTACGGAATTTTATGTATACGTCATTTCAAATTTACCCCCTACCCCCCCCCCTCGTCATTCAAAAATATACAACTTAAAAAAACCCGCCCTCCTAATAATAATAATAATAATAATAATACACGTTTGCTAGATCGACATCCTCCACAGGAGAGGTTGTTGCGTCGTCCACATCTCACAGAGAAGGTAACTCTGAGAGGCCAATGCAACATGCTCCTAAAATGTATACGCAATATGTGGATAGACCCTTAGCTCATGGGTACCTTCTAGCAAAGAGTAAATCAGCCAAGAACATTAGACAAAGTAATAGGGGTTGGCCTTTCAAATGGCTTTTTAATGCTTAACCAATCGCGAAGAATTCACAAATACAGTAAACCCATAATTAAAATGACTTTTCAAAATTTGCTAAACCCTAATCCTGAGGTTTTTACAGAGAATAGTAGAAATGGAATTCTCAAGTTATAGTACTAGAATTACTGTATTATAATGTCCTTAATATACGATTAATTATTCCGTGTAAATAAATTCAACAACATCAGTTTTTCGTTCAGGAAATACTTTCTTCAATTTATTTACAATATTATATTTGCATGAACAATTCATATATTTCTTACGGTAGTAGAACGTCGTTCGAGTAAATATCGAGCAAAAGTAAATATATTGAGAAACAATTGCGTGGCAAAAGAGAATTAGCAATAAGTGGAGAATGACATCCTTTGAATGAAGTTGAGAATTACGCATAATGGCGAGCCAACCAACTGAACCCAGTTAACTCCGAGTGACTTAATTTATGTGTTGGAGTAGGAGCAGCTGCTGTGATTGAAGCCTGCAGCAATGCTGAAACAAAATCATTAATCAAAATTAGACATAAGATCTACTTCGGAATTACTATAGTATTTGTTTCGACGCGACAATGAACTTTTGTATAAAATCATCACCTGTCAACGCCAACACTATGTGGATATTTCCCCTATTCCAGGGAAATGTCTTGATACTTCCTCTGGGTTTGCCAGTCAACAGAAAGCCTATGAAGGATTATAACATTTTATATTAATTTCAGGACATAATTATTGTTTTAAAAGTACAAATGATCAACTTTACCGTCTTGCCACTTATGGGGAGACTGGCCGTGTATGAGCTTACGGAGGGCATTTGAACCCATCCACACCTCAATACGTTATGAATAAAAACGTATGCGTATGGGACAAGTCTAACGATATTTTCTGGAAGGAAGAACTTCCGGGTTCATTCAACTCATATTTTTTAACTTTGGTCTTAGTTAGATTATGACAAACATCAAGTAACGTCAAGTATTTCCACAATCGGTATTTTGATAATAAATACGTTTTCAATCACTTCCGTGTTCTTGTAACTTCGGAACTACCGTGTGTGCTCGGTTAGAAACGAAGTTAAAAATAATTGATTTAATTTTTGCCTTATTTTCGCCTCATCTCTTCCAATCAGAAGATAATTATTGTAATTATACCTGACTGAGCGAAATGTGGATTGCCAGAATGGAATCCAAGCTTTATTCGTGAACCCCTTATTCTAATTTTAAGAAATTCATTGTATAGACCGAATTCAATCAGAGTTGGAATATTCGTGAGCATTGAGGACGAAAACAACTATATGATACAAATAGGACTACAACGAACAACTTACGTTGCTGGAGCTATCGTTCTTTCATATTCCGTATTGGACATATTTTAACATGGATTTCGTATTTCGTAGCCATACGATAAGCAGTCCATTTCCCAGCATTGTCGGCCTTCGTCATCACGCAGATCTTCTCTCTCATATGACTCATATGACCAATTTGTCACGCTGAACTCGTACTGTCGGTGAAGTGTAGCCACAGAAGTGAATTTATTGCACACTAAAAACTACTATCCAAATTGCAATGCTTGCATATGCAACCCATGTCACGGCACGGCCGCGACAAAGCTTTCTCTTTTGCTTTCACCGCATGCTTTATCCTTAAATGTTCTGGTAAATTCTCTCTATAGATTCACAAATAATTGGAGTTTGGAATGCAGTAGAGGATGTTTCGTAGCGTTTCACACCCTCAGCCCTGTTCCACTGTTCATATCAAATACGACCAACACTAATACCTGGGGAATTCTAACTTGTGTAAGAATGACAGATTGACTATCTAGTGGCTTAACCGGGTGACAAATCTGAAGCACACAGAGAACTCCACTTTAAGAACTATTAGAAAGACAAACACGCCATTAATTGTCCCAACACAAACCACATAAATATTATGGATTATTTTTAAAAGATAAAGTATACAAGTAAATTGACAACCTTCCTTTCGCCCAAGACTTTAATGCCCAGTAGAGAGTTTTATTAATCTCTTTACGAAAAATAAACCCAAGCCAAGTTTAAAAATCATTCAGAAACTCCTAATTGAAAGTGCAAGCTTAGTAAGGTAATAGTAAGAACCCAAAATACAATACAGTACGTAGACTCTCCGGTTAAAAACATTCACATGATAGAAAACAATTGTTAATAATGTCTGTTTACGGGGCTCGAGAAACTTCCAAATTTATTGGATGGAATGAAGCGAATTCTGATTAGACTGAGGCTTAAATCAACAGTTGTTTAGAATGTGTAGAATAAATTACTTAGGTTACGTGATTGCCTGGATTGACGTAAGAAAATCTCTTCCGTATTCTTGTGGAGACAATGGGTTATACTGTAAGACGTCAACGGGTTTCATTCTGGAAGCTTCAGTTGCCTGATAATAGAACTTGTACCTACGAAACGTTATTCAAGGGCCAGAAGAACACTGGACAGTTAGGAGATGAATTCAACACGCGTCATTCCATGATTCATGCGTTTGACGTAAATGAAATCCGGAATTCGGTGGAATGTTCCAAATCCAAAGGTCAAATAAATGCAAATACCAGACTAGATAATGTAATCAGGAAATGCAAAGTTTCATTATTTAAATGGACAAGTTCAATTCTTCATCAGTAATAGAAAATATCAGATTTCTTGGCTTGACGCATATCACAGCAAACAGACGAACTAAAGAAAGAATAAATGGAATTCTTAGTGTTTGGCATGTATGTGATGTGCGTCCGCTGTCCTGAAATCTTATTATCATTCCAAAGTTTAATTAGTTAATAAATCTATGCTTAACGTTATTGAATTTCCAGATTTCACGCAAATGAGCACATGTGAAATGGATAGGATCTGGATAATAGACATATAATTTTATCATTTCCGTAGTCAGTTCCTTTCATCACATTTCCAGGTATGACGAATGGTCGAAAGTTTAAAATATCTACCAACCATAATACATATCTTTTAACTGTTTTAACGAGATGAAACATCCCTGGGTAAGGCATTGACATTATTCGTACAGAAAATCTCTTCCGTACTCTTGTTGAGACTAAGGTTATAACACGTCAATGCATTTAATTTCGGGAGTTTAAAGTGTCTGAGAATGGAAGCTGGACCTGTGGAAGGTCAACCAAGGGTCAGAAGACCATTGTCCAGTTGGGAAATGTATTCCCGTATTTAAGTAATTTTTGAGCGAGCGGAGGCTTAGCCCCATAACCTCGTCAGCTATGACGGTTAACGAGAACGGAGAGCTTTGGATAGAGTCCCCACCCTTGGTCAACACCTGGAAGACCTGTACCGAGGAGTTGGCCGTTCACATATGGTATTCGACTCAATCAAGACCTCGTGCATCATTCACGAATCCAGTAAACCCGGAATTGAATTGACTTTTCAACTTTATTTGTAAAATCCTAATCCTGAGGTTTTACAGAAAACAGTAGAAATGGAATTCTCAAGTTATGGTACTAGAATTATTGTATTAATTAATCTGCACACCTTTCTTAAAGTAAATAATGTCCTAAATAAACGTTTAATTATTCAACGACATCAGTTTCTCCTTCCGGAAATATTTTTTTTAGTTTATTTACCACATAATATTTGTATGAACAATTCATATATTTCTTATGGTAGAACGTCGTGTGAGTAAATATCGAACAAAGGGTTACATTATCAAAAAAGTAAATATATTGAAAAGCAATTGCGTGATAAAAGAGAACTAACAATAAGTAGAGAAGGACATCTTCTGAATTAGGTTGAAGAATAGACATAATTGTGAGCCAACCAAACCCAGTTGACTCCGTGTGACTTATGTGTTGGAGTAGGTGCAGGTTCTATGATTGAAGCCTGCAACACTGAAACAAAATAATTAATCAAAATTAGACATAGATCTATATACTTCGGAATTACTATTTTGTTTCGACACGACAATGAACTTTTGTATAAAATGTATAAAATCATCACCTGTCCAACTAAATGTAGATATCACCCCGAATCCAGTGAAATATTCAGGGACTCTTACTCTGGGTACGCCAGTCAACGGAAAACCTATGAGAAATTATAACATTGAATATTAAATTCAGAATTTAGAATAAAGCTACTAGTTTAAAAGTAATAAATGATAAACTTTACCGTTTTGGCACTTATGGAGAGTCAGCCATTAATTGAGCATTTACAGGGCATTTGAACCCATCCACACCTCAATACAGTATGAGGAAAAAAGTAGGAGGCAAAGTTGAACAATATTTTCTTGGAGGAAAAACTTCCGGGTTCATTCAACTCATGTTTTTAACTTTGCTTTTGGACTTTGAACAACAGTTCCGCGTATGCCAGGCAGATACAAATTTTATAGCGAAATTTGATTGTAAATACTCTTTTAATCACTTCCGTGTTTTCTTTAACTGCAGAATTGTGATGCGTGTTTTGTTTGTTGGAAACGATGCTAGAAAACAGACTTATTAACCTAATTTCGGCTCAATTCTTTTAATCCGAACATAATTACCGTAACGTAACAGATCACTGAACAGAATGTCGATTACCAGAATGGAATCCGAGCTTTCTACTCCTGAACCAGCCGTTTATTCTAATTTTAAGAACTTCATAGTTTAGCCCGAATAAAATCAGAATTGAAATATTCATCGCAGTGCATAAAAGAAATATTGCGAATAACCAATAAAAATAAGGATGTAATAACGCACAACATAAGTTTCTGGAGCTATCGTTATATTCAAGGCGTATGTAATGCATGGTGACAATGATGACAATTGTAAGACATCAATTTTCACGGATCACAACTAGTCCATTCTCTCGCGTACTTTTCACAGCTGTAGAGCAATTTAATCTTATGCATTCATAAGAATGTCCACAAAACAGGGTTGATAATTCGAAATGATTTTATGAATTCCAATTCCGATTTTATTTCAAATTCTTTATTTCCGATTCTGAATTCGAATTCCGATACTGTATAAATCAAATTCCAATTATAATTCGAATTCGGATTATATTCCGAATTCCGATTCTTGAATTCGAATTCGAATTCCGATTATTTTTAGAATTCCAATACCAATTCGAATTCGAATTAAAATTATTTTTTTTCGCAAAAATAATAGCGCAGTTATCCTTATTATGGATTCTTATTTAAGGATCTGTTCGTACGCAGATGTATAACATTTACTAATTAATTTATTTATGTATTAACTAAAGTTCTGAATGCATTCTATTCCCAAAATACGAGCAATTAATGATTTGTGTTGACTCATTTCCCTTAAATCATTGAATACATACGGTTTGTAAATGTGTATTGAAATTCGTAATAATTTTTCCAACAAATGACAAAGTGTTTCAACGCAATATTTACACGTACAATTAGATTTGTTTGAAACAGGCGAGTATATAATTGTCAAGTCCCCGTCCCATTTTCAGTCAAGTAGATGTGTAGAGCCTAGCAAGTATTGGTATTGGTTTTGAACGACAAAAAAATTGTGAAAATATACAAGAACTGAACTTCCCACTTCATTGAATAAGCCCTCTAATTTAGTCATTTTTAATTTTTATACCTTACACGTCGAACTAACGTCATACTAGGCGACTCAATGGTGATAATCGGAATTCGAATTCGAATTGGAAATGTATATGAATTCCAATTCTAATTCCGATTACTTCGGAATTCGAATTCCGATTCGAATTCGAATTCCAATTAATTCTTCTTTTTGAATTCTCGAATTCCGATTAATTCGAATTCTGCCTTGATGAATTACAATTCGAATTCCGATTCTTAAATAATACCGATTTTTTTCGAATTCGAATTATAATTGAATTCGAATTATCAACCCTGCCACAAAAGAGATACTCTTTTTGCGTGAGGAGAATTACAACCCGAATTGCACTGTTGTACGGGAAGATCCTTCAAAACCGGAATAATTTGTCTGCACATAAAATTCCTTTCCCATTATCAAGGATGAGACTGAACTTTCTCTTTTACTTTCACCTTCTGCTTCATAGTCATATGTTCTGCTATGGATAAAGTGGAATTCCAAATACAGCTGAAGATGTCTAATAGGGTTTGACACCCTCAATCTTGCCCGACTGTTCAAGATTGAAAAACATCAAACATGACAAATGCAAATTTCCGGAGGAATTGTATAAGTAATGTGTAAGAAATCCAGATTCAATAACTTAAATAACTAACCACGCGACAAATCTGAGGCACACGACGGCATCTTATTTGCGTATTCGGCGTTACATTGAAATTATGCTTCACGCTGTTGAGGCAAACGGTAAGAATTATAAAAAGAGAAATACCGTATTAATTGACAAGCCGAAACAAAATCAAACAACATCGTTTTTTTTAAAGAAGATAAGAGAAATACACTGTAAAATTGGGAGTAGAAACCCGCGTAAGCATTTGTTCAGAGAAGATCACAGGCATAGACTTTCACTACTTTCTCCATAAGAGTACATGGAAATCAATGGAGAAAGACCGGGTTTGTATTCGAGTCCGGTTTTGCTATGAGCGACAGGTTTCTCGGAATTATCTATTGGTATTTTAGAGTACGCGTAGCATAGATGTGGAAATCCTTAAAAGACCCACCCGAGTTGTCTACAACTCCCTCTGTAAAGCGAAACGGTTGGGACAAATTCGTACCACCATGTTGCGACGGTTTAACTTAATAAGCCAAAAGATATTTTACTAATATTAAGTTTTGAAAATAGATTAGAAATTTATTAATTTCTACGCTCGCAAATTGAAATCCAAGCTTTCACTCAAAGTAAAGGTTGGACTCCCAACTCGCAGCAAGGCACAAGACCCAGAACACGTTTCTCAGTTTAAAACATTTCGAGACGTATATAATTAGTAGCATTTGCTATTACGTCGTTTTAAAGATTTCGAGAAACTTCTACTTCTACCGGATGGATTGCTTAGATTGACACATAAACCAACAGCTGTTTAGTATCAATTACTTGGGTTAATTGATTTCCCGGACTGACGTCAGAAAGTCTCTTCCGTATTCTTGTGGAGACAATGGTTATAAGACGTCAGTGGGTTTCATTCTAGAAACTCCAGTTGCCTGACAATAGAACTTTTACCTGCGAAAGGTTATTCAAGGGTCAGAAGAACATTGGACAGTTAGGAAATGAATGCGACTACCGTCATTGCAGGATTCATACGTTTGACGTAAGTGAAATCCGGAATTCGGTGGAATGTTCCAAACCGAAAGGTCAAATAAATCTAGATCTACTACTGGACCATGTAATCATGAAATGCAAAGTTTCATTATTTAAATGGACAAGTTCAATTGTTCATCAGTAATAGAAAATATCAAATTTCTTGGTTTGACTCAAATCACAGCAAACAGTCGAACTTAAGAATAAAGTGAGTTCTTATTGTCTGTCATGTATGTGCTGTGCGCCCTCTGTCCTGAAATCTCATTATCGTTCCAATGTTTAATTTACTAATTAACCAGGGCTATCGAGTTTCCAGAATATTTGCAACTGTAATTTTTTTGAGAGTTAAAATAAAAACAACTTTCCTGGCGTTATCAACTAAAAACGTGAAACATTTGTTGAGCGCGGAATACTGTATTCTCAATTTCTAATTTCAGTGAATGCAATCTACCAAATATTGCGGAGCCAAATACATTCATTTGTTGAATAAATTATAATTCCAATTTTTCTCCTGTCTTAAATATGGCAATGGGTAAAATTGAGCACTCCAGGCCTATTAGATGTAATTCGGATTTGAATCTAACAATTGGTTTAATTCTGAAAGCTCTGGTGGGGATTGGACTAATTATGGCGAAGGATTAAGAATTGCCTCTACCCCTACTGATGGTGGAACCTTAAGTCCGTGTAAGAATTTACACTATTTGGACATAAGCTCCGCCCACCAAAACTGTTACGGCCATGGGAAGCCGTACAACCTCATTGGCCCAGAAAAGTTTTTGGGGGCGAAGCTCCTGTCCAAATAGTGTAAATTCTTGCACGGACTTAAGATTCCACCATCAGTACGCTGCGACTAAAAACCGATAACCGTAAATTAAAATCGTCGTATTCAATAACAAGAGTAATACACGTTGAGTCATAATTTCTCATTCTCGATTTGCCTTTATTAGTGACTTTTCCGTAACGTTCACTTAAGTTTTTTTTATGTAGTATCATCACTAAACAGTATAGTTTTTTGAGTTAACCTAAATGCCTTAACACATACATTTTGACATAAAATGACGCTTCTTTTCTGGCATGCACGAATATACACTCATTTTTTTGTTCATAAAATGTCCTCTAGCACAAGGCATTTCTAACTACGTATAGGTACAGTTTTCGGAAAAAAGTGAAGAAATTGAAACATATTTGTTGAACTTATTTTATTAGTGCTGATGACTTTCAGTAATAATGATTTAGTCTGAAGAGTATGAAGTTCCGAATTCAATGGCAGATTTAGACATTGCTTGGGATACGTGATCTGTAAGTTAAGAAAATTGTTTCAATTAAAATCGGTTTCAAAATATTAGACATAAAATCAACCTTCCAAGGATATAATTCATATGTCTATTAAGTACACCGGTCACTGGTCGGACGAGCAATAATTTTTTAACTTTTTTTCAATAACCAAAGTATCAAATGGATTTCTGGGACCAATACCATCTGAGCCAAATTGGATATGAAAAGATGAGGAAATAGTTTGGGTCCTTAGGATAGCATGCTGGATAGGATGGATGGAAAATGTCAGGAAACTTACTGTAAATGAATTTTATGAGTAAATTTAGGTTTGTGGTGAACGGCGGACTTCAAAAGTGGTCCCATTGCTGCAGACAAGGAGAAAGGAATTGGAAGGTGACCTGGTAGCAAGAGTGCAGTCACCCGACTCTTCGTCTAAGGTGATTGAGAGGTTAGATTGGGATAAATTATTAGAAATAAAAATTTTGATTGGGAACTTACCATCGGATTTCAAAGTTTCAATGCGCCAGTTGAGTTCTTCAGTGTACAAATGTAAACGATCATTCTCGGTAACGACTTGAGACATGCTCGTCTCCATTGTGTTAAATTTCTCCATGATTTTGTTTTTATCACGCCGAGTCTTTTCCAGTTGGGCTTCCAAGTCCTCAACTCTGGCGGAAAGTGCTTTGTTTTGCTCATTGGTTAGGGTGAGAGCCTCAATCTTTGTCTGGGACTCGAGGAGATCATGTCGGAGATCTTTAATTTCTTGGTTCCGAATTTCAACAACGACTTGGAGTGAGTGGATCTCTTTGTGAAGGATATCCCCTGGTGTCTAGTCAGTCAAATCAATATGAGGAGAGTTGTCGGAAGACATTTGATATTTTCTAAAATAAATGACTTATTTATTACCTTCTTGATTTGATCGGCCAAGTTCTCCTCATGCCGAAGTTTCATGACTTCCATTTCTGATCGGTAATTCGCTTCCAAACGTTGCATGTCCTCCTCATGAATCCTCCGCAAGTCAGCCATGATCGCGTCGTTGGTATCTTTGGCTGTAGAGAAATAATCATCATTTGTTAATTTCAAGATTATTGCTCCGTTCCTAATATCATTGTAAATCTCAATTCTATTGTACCTCGGCTGAGACGATCCTCATAGTACTCCTCCAATTCCGCAATTTCGCATTCATAATTCTTGGTGAGCGACGCAATCTGCTCCTTGTGACTATTGCGATCCTCTTGGAATTTGGAGCAAAGCTCCCTCTTTGTATCAGCAACTACAACATTATCAATAAATTAAGTAAGGCTTCAATTAAAAAACAACTAGACCTGATATGTCAAAAAAATCCACTCATATGAATATTTCAAAATCGATTCGAATAAAAGCTCACTTTTTTCCTGTTCATTCACTAAGCACCGATCCTCAACTGTGGACAAACGTTCAGCAATCAAGGTTTTTTGGAGATCACAATTCTGGGCAACGAGGGTCATGGCAATAAAGCGAGAGTTGGAGGCAACCCGTTCAGCCTCCCCAGCCCCCATCCGAGCCTTCTGTTTTTCATAATTAGCGTTGAGAAGATTGACTTGACCTTGGAGTTGTTGAATCATGAGAGTCATTTGACTGATTTCCTCTTTGAGAGAAGTATTCTCCAAAATCACAGCATTCTGACTTTGATGATGCTGGTTTGTGTTCCGACGACTATTGTTGTTATTGAGAGAGGTCGTACTGGTCGCAGGGTCAGAGTCCTCGCTCAGAGCCATTTCTTCAATGAGTCGTCCATTCCCAAACAAAGGAGTGATGCAGACTTGGGTGGACGAATCACATTGCACGCGGCTTCCACTCCCAACAACCTGAATGAATTAATTCAATTTTAATTCAAAAGTTTAATGGTCAAATTTTCAGAAAATATCTGATACTCAATTACCGCGCTGGTGTTTTTAAGCGAATTTTGCATCATCGTCCATGTTAGAGCTCGCCGATAGTGAACGGGTTATTTTCACTATCGGTGCGCCACAACCACAACGGGAGACAAAATTCGCCTGAAATTTCTACTCAAACATCCCGGGAAAGGGAGGGTGTTATATTTGACAGCAAATTAGTTTTGGAAAAATGCACCGTTTAATTGTGAAAATGAAATTTCAATTTGTGGATGTAGTACACTTTAGAAATTGTGATTAATTTAATTATTTATGCACAAAATTTCAAAATGAATCGTTTGTCAACGCACCTTGACTGGGATGATTGTCACATCTCCATCTGAAGCATCTCGTTCATCCGAGATCAAATCTGCAACTCCACCATTTTGATGCCCGCCATTGTTCCGAGGTACAGAGCCATTCGGAGGTTCCATGGTTTTTCCGATTGGAGCCATTCTGTTTCGATCTGATTTGAAGAAAGAAAAATTGAAATTAATACAAAAACAATACAAAATCTTATGAATTGTACAGGAATTTCGTGAAGTGATAGAAATTGGATGAAATAAAATTATAGAATGAAATGAACGATTGGTTTTGCGACCCCTTGTTACCTCGCCAAACAATTTTGTTGACAAAATTACTTACCCTTGGTGACGACCCAAAATATCAGCAAAATACGAATATTTGTCACAGACTTACATTTTTATTAAAATTACGATTTTAAAATTGCGTTTTGAAAAGTTGTAATTCACACCATCATTGTTGCAACCTTGTTTGGTAACTACTCCGTCGTGTGTGGACAATATTTGTTAAAGTGTGATAAGTTTTTGATGATATAACACACAAAAGGCAAAGTAAATTGCAAATTGCCTTGAAGAGTCAAAGCGTATGAAGAGTTGTGTCGGAGTCAATTTATGACTTCCGGCTACAGATTAGTTCCTCGGAATCACAAATATGTGCGAAAAACAATGTCAAGTCCAAACGAGGACAAAAAAAAAGAATGTGTTAGAAATAATTACTGCCGAATGTGACCAGCAAAAATCAGAATTATATTTGGATAGACAAAGTTGGTGTGGTTAGCATGTGATAATTAGTTTAACGAGTCCTCCATTCCAATTAATTAATTGTTCCATACTAGAGACTTGCTAATTTGTTACATTCAACTAAGCACGGAATAACACCTTGGGCGATGCTCTCAAGTTCAAGGTTAAATTGCAAACAAAATTGTTAGAGTTTAATTAGTGAAAATATTTGAAGATGAGAATTGTTTTAAACACCTCAAAACGATGTGTTTTTAACATGTGAAATTGGATATTTCTCGGTAAAATTTCACGAGTAGAGGAAAATGTTTAGGAATATTCTGGAATATTAGAGCGTATCCAACTAACGATAATAGTCCAACATGTGCTGGAGTGATCTTTTCAGAGTAGTCTACTTGAAAAACAACGAGAGATGGTAAACAACATGCTTTCGGCAAAAGTGTATTTTCCTGGAAGTACACGCAATTGCTTTCACTTTTACGACTTTCACTAATCTCAAGTTCAAAACAAATACCCGTCGTATACTTTCTGATCAGCAGTTTTCTATCATCTGAAAACAGCTTCCATATATATAATCACAGTTTTGTTCGCTTGTGTCATCATATCATTACAAATAATAAAAATTTAATGAGTTGTTCTCAACACTTTCATACCCTTTAACAGCACATGCACTGCGCTGTACTGTAAAAGCGTACTACAAAATGCCCCGGTTAACCATAAAATTAAAAAACTAAACATATTTCCATTCCCACTCGTGGAAAGAAAAAAAAGATTTTTACTTTGTTATTTTCTGTTAAGACTCACAAACTGAATTCCCAAGCATATATTGCGTGTGTATTAACAACAGGAAGCATGTGAGAAAAATCCGAGTCATACTCATAGTCGTAGCATTATACGTAGACATGACAGATGTAAAAACTAGTTGTAATTGTAATTCATTCCAAACTACAACTTTATTATTCATTCCATTCAATGTGTAGTATGTAATGTAATGTAATGTAAACTGTCACCTCATGTTTAGCGGTAACTCAACTCAACTTATGGGACTTTGGCGGAAGTCATTTCTACAACTAATGCCTGTACATTGTACATACATTTGCTCCCACCTTCGTAAACCTCAAATGGATTTTATTCAATTAAGTCCATTTGGACTCTCAATTCAATTCACTACCTCAACTAATCGTAATTTTTGCAATTGTCATTAAACGGTGAGCGGCACCATGTGCACCCACAGTTTACAAGGAATAACCTTCACTTGTAAAATTGAAGTGCGGCTTATAGCCCATAACAAACATGAATAGTTAATGGATGTGTCCGGGTCAAAATTATAACTAGTAGATAATTCGAATTGCACTGAGGCGCAGTGCAATTCGATCAAAAACTAGAATGACTTTCTCGATTAGTAAACATCGTAAAAAAAACAACCTTATTTACAATAGAAGTCGGCCGGAGAGAGCCAGGAACTCCAATTCAGGGCATTGGAGAAAGTAAACCAAAATACCCGACCCGAATACAATTATTACATTATAACCCTGGTTTATATACAATTTAGTTCCTGGAGCCTGAAAATAGTAATATGAGTTTTTTGTGTTGAACTCTACCTGGATGAGTAAATCCATGATCATGAATGAGTAGATGAGTTGACTCATCATTATCATCAAAAACATCATCATAGAAAGCGGAATCATGCTCAAATGTATCTGATGCTGGCTTTGGTGGTTCCAAAAATCTTTTTGTCCCTGGAGAACGTGGTGGTCCAGCAGGTGCTGTAATGACGCTGACTGATACACTTCCAGAGCCAAATTGAGATGACCCATGGATAATGCTCTCACAAGTGCCCCCACTCAAACTATCATCCATGGATTCAATCCTATCTCTCATTCTTCGCAATGACTCCTGGAATCTTTTCTCAAAATCAAAATCAAATAATTTGAAAACACCTCCGCCCCCTTTCTTCTCCTTGGCGGCTTTCCCACCGCCATTCGCTTGTTGATGAGCCCATTCCGCCACATCTTTTCCCCATAGACTTTTAAAAGCCCAATCTTCTGAATTACTAGCTTCTCTCTCAGCTTCTGTTTCAACGTCATCAAAGCTAAATTTTGGTTCTTGGACAACATGACCATAGCCTGGCACAGGCCCATGTCCATTGCTGGGACCATGGCCATTCCCATTACTCTGAGCGTGACCGTTCGTGGTCACGGTCACTGTCGGTGGTTGTTTCGTCAATAAAGCATGGGATTGTTTGGGCGCCATGGCCGGGGTCGCTTTTCCCGTTTTGGCTACTCCCTTCCCACCACTCTTTGACGATTTCTTGTTTTGTTGTTGTTGTTGTGGTTGTTTTTGATTTCTGGTTGGACTTTTCGGTTTTTTCTCACCACTTCCTGGCTTTTTCTCACCGTTGCCCGGTTTTTTCTCACCACTACCCGCTGGCCTATTTACTTTTCCCCAGCAGAACATGGTGATGAGTTTTTACGGTAGCTGTCCGACAAGGGAACTTCCGGATCCGGACTTACTTGTCCTGACACTTGTTCTACACCGCTAAGAATGAATTATGGATGTTGTTTCTTGGTCAACTTGTATTATTGTTGGACTACAAGAAGAGTATGTAATGGTTGTAGTAGCAATCCTCGTGTAGAGAGAGAGAGTCAATGACCATGCACGTCGTATCGTGTGTATGTATTATTATATTACGGCGCTTAGAGTTGGAGCAAGAACGATTGGCAACAAAAAAGTCCGCAACATCCACCACTACCACTACCACTGCCAATGCCAACTACCAACTTCACCACTCGCTAAAGTCCAACTAACTATGGGAAAGACAGTTGCCGGTGCTTTTTGGGTTTAGTGTTACTAGTAACAAGTGGTAGCACTGACTCTGACTCTGACTGCTTCTTCACATTGTTGTTGGAACAAGAATGAAGAATAATGGAAGGAACGGAAGAAAAGGAAGTTGTAACGAGTGTAGTGTGGAGTGCATGGCATTGGCATTGGAAAATTGCAGCTTTCGTTTTTATATTTTCAACTTTGTCGCCCTCGGCTAATCAAACGAAAGAACAGAACAGAACAGAACTCATTCCTTCTAGTCTAGTCAGATTCAGATTCTCCTTCAATTCATTCCATGCAACAATTGCAGCGTTACATTCACATTACACTGTCAAGAATGCAAACACACAAAAAAGTGACTTATAAGGGAACGCTTGGTTGAGGTGTCCAGGCCAGTCCAAAAAAATATATTGTATTATAATACATACTTTTTGGAAGCAAGATTGGGAGAAGTTCGCACATTGCACAAGAACATGACAAGAATCAGATGACAAAAAAGTTTCAACACATCACGACGATACCAAAATCATGACAAAAAGGAAGTCAGTCTCTCCTTATTACACACATTACATGTTACATGGTCTAAACGTTTATTTTTCTCCATGTCCATCCTTGGGAAGAAATGTCCATAGTAGAAGTAGACAATTGTCTTGATGAAATTTTTCTTCGCCAAAAATCTGTCCGTCGGCGTCGGAGTATGTATTATTTAACAGATTACTCAAAATACACAAAACACATATTGGGCACGAGCACATACAAAGTACAAATAATTTTTGCAATACAACAAGTATAACGTAAAGAATGCTGTTTCGCACAAATTTGGAACAAAGCCACTGCCTTGTACTTTTCTACATCTACATATGAAGTATTATGGAGACTAATGTTGCAATTGTATTGGAATGAAGTTTAAGTGTGATACTACAAGAAAGAATGCCTGCATAACAATTACGGCTTACTTTTCCAATCTCTATTAACTTAACTCAAAGTAAGTGGTACATGGTTATGTTATGTATGTACTATGCAGTAGATTCATTCACTTGCTCTACCGTCCGTAAGTAACCCTATCCTTATTTACAAACAATTTTAATAGCTTTTTTTTGTTTCTGACCAAAGCATCCACTCTCTAAACACCTAAATTAGGGGACTGCTGATCAATTTGGTTCAGTTCATTTACTTTACTTACAGTACAAAGTACAAAGTCAGCTGTATTTGTATGCAGTCGAGAAACACAGGATTTTGTAATCTCATGCATGTATTATGTGTAATTCCAAAATACCACAGGGTCAAATATCTTCAAATGGTAAATTCTAATCTGATTGGATCCCATAGTGTTTAGCCCAACTACTACCACTACTACTACTGCCTACATTATCATCCCCTAAATTTGGCAAAGTTTAATTAGCCCTAATTACATGGTTTGTTATTGTTTGCTGGTTCAAAAACAGGTGCGTAAGCTCAAGTGGATTGGATTGGAATTCCCTCCTACATGTAAAAGTATGTAAAATACGCAAAGTGTACTTGTCTTGGAAATAAACACTTGATACTATGAGATTTATAGGATAGTAGGTGTAAGGTGTCTCTCAGGTCATCCTGAGTACGATACAATACAATACAATAACTACATGTACTGATTGAGAGCCATCGCCATGGTCATTAGGATTATGAGGATTAAGGTTACACTCTGTAATTCCTCTGTTCCACTGCACTCCACTAAGACTTGAATTAATTACTCATGCAGTCATGCAACAGCAATAGCAATAGCAATTTGCCAATTAACAGGTGATGGTTGAACGTCCAACGTCTTCGTTTTTTTTTCTTGGGCCCAGCAAATCCAATGTTGAGATTACTCTGATGTCTGACCTTATGTCTGTCTGATCTCTTCTTTCCTGGTCATTTGATGTTTTCAAATTGAATCTTCTGAATTCTTAATGTATACTGAACATACAAAGCTAATTCAAAAATTCTGCATCTCCTTATTCCTTTCCTTGGTTAATGAGGTCCCGAAGATCACGACATGACATGGACATGACTGACTGACATGTACGTACACAATCTCCACAAGACAACCATGCAAGCAAACATCAATTGTACGCAAAAAAAAGTACAACAGAACCTGAACTCGAACTTGATGCAAGTTGCGTTGCAAAGTTGCAGTTGCGGTGGACGTTGAATCTCGACAAATTACATATGGATGCCGGACGCCTCACCGGCCGGCCGGGATACACTAGATCCAAAAAATCCTAATCTAGAATCCCACGTGCAGGCAGGCAAATGATGGTCAACGAGAATGCAAAATTGATTGTTGATTTTCGCTTATTTCTTTTCCCCAGATTTTCACTTCCAAGATATCTGTTCTGGCAAGAATGGCTGATGAGCGATTTTGATTTTGATTTTCTCCCTCGAAATTGCCGATCGTTCTTGCCCGGAAATTCTGTGTTTTCAGAGGTATTCTTGCGTGATTGGATTTGATTTGTAAATTTTGACTAGTTGAAGATATGGAGTGAAAATTTTAGACTGTCGAAGTAAGGAGCGTCTGATGGAGACTGAAGGAGTTGAGTTGAGAGATGATCATCTCTACTAAGTTTTCTACCTGTTGTTCATTCCAACCATCCATCTGACGACGTTGCGTTGCTATGCTAGGGCACGCATACCATACAAGTGTGTATACCAACCAAGTCGTCGATTTACCATTAGCCCATGGCAATCGACAGTCTTGTCTTGTGAATTTTAGATTCGCAAATTGAACCACTTGCGCTGAATAAGAACGAACGAACCATTGGCACATTCCAACTGTGTATGTCCTATGGTATATCCTCAGTCATTTATTTCACCTTTACAGGTATATGTATTACGGACGAATGCATGCACTATTTTGAACCTTATTCTAGATTAGTCTTGACTGACACATGAGTTAAATGTTATGACTATGACGTCCCTTGATTTGACGTGCATTAATTACTTACTATCCCGAAATCCTTTAGAACAGCTGGGAACCCTCCGATCCAAATACTAATGACGTGCACTATAAGTATTAAGGCTGTAAAAGCTCAACCCGGGGGAATCTCTCCCAGCTGAGATGGTTCGAGAACTTGTCACATTAGTATAGAAATTTTATTGTAGTATGTATGCAAATTGATGCAAAAAAATGTAAGTATGTGTAGTTTAGGGTTATTAGACTCTGCTTCGTAGAGCTACAGTTCATACACAAAGTGTTCGTGGGAATCAAAAATATTCATTCGTTAATAAAAAATATAGTCTCTACGATGGTGTATTTCCTACTACTAAGGGTACCATCCCTATACTAGTTTATGCAAAAATGTAAAGTAAAATGTTGGCAAAATAAAATGCGACCAAGCATTAATTTGTACACGTGTAGATTAAATCATGCGAGTCCTAGTTTACTATACGTGATCATTAATATTAATTGATTAATTAAATTCCAATAATCATGTAGAAAATTAATGTCCACAGATTTCAAGTATACATATTGATACAGTTCAACAAATAAATATTCCTTTCAAGTCGTGAGTGAGTTCAACAACTGAGACTTCTTTTTCCAAATTTATTTCACAAACAAATCCTAAATTTGCTGACTAACCAAATTTAATGAATGACAGTCGGATTAAATGCAGATAATTTTGGGCAGGTGGGTAGAAGAAGGAAGAAATCCTTGATTGCCATGGTCAATGGCCATGCCTTTCCAGTCCATGAAAGAAATTCACTCAAATTAAAATGTAGCTCAACTTTAGCGCAACATGAAGTGCAGCGCAACGGTGAAATTTTTTGAGGACATAAGGTTAAGAATTGATTGACTCATTGTTGTGGGATTCTTAAGAAAGTGTTCGAGCTACGTATATGCAACATCGTTTTGAAAATTTTGGATAAACCTTAAAATAATGTGTTCGGGCGTGAGTCACAGGTCACAGAGCATGGACACAAAAAAACAAAGGTCATTTCATTATTCATTCTCACGGATTACAATATTATTATTAAAACTGTTTTGCCCCAAATCCATATAATAATGCAACGTAACATTACTATGATTCATAATATTATTATTATTTCCTTTAATTGTTTGTCATTTCCTTACAGCCAAAAATAATTTGACCCAGTGTTAGTGTTATGTAGCCGCAAGCTTCAGGCATCAGCCCAGGTACAACATATGCACACATATGTATTCTATTATCCTGCCTGAATCTGAGACACAAATCTCAGACCTTTTGTCACTTGTATTGTATTATCCCACACGAGGCACTACAGATTCTAAATATAAATAAATACGTGTTAGAAATCCATAATCCGTTTATAATGCATACAGGGTGTGTCAAGGCAAATCATCTCGCTCACAATTTTCTAAAGGAATTTCAGCAAAGGTTTAGAAAACTAACTCTGGCCCACCCTGTAAACTTTAATATAATAAGACAAACCAAACCCTTTGGTTGGCTGCCAGGCAACTTAAGTGCAATATAATAAAATACACTCGGACTCTGCATAAATATGTACGTATATTTATTTCCGCTACCCTTACCATGCATACCTTCCTTTCCTACCTGTGCATTGTGACCTACATTAATCCCAAACCATGGCCACGTACGTATGTATTATTCTGAATGGAATTGAATTGACTGTGAAGTGCATGCAGTAAGTCCCGTTAGTCATAAATAAAATATATATACAGAATATTTTTTTATATTGTGAGGTCTTGTAAATTCTTGTCTATTGAAATCTGTATGGTATGCCGACCCATCACTTAAATAATTATCATCATCCCTCTGTCATCATGAGAAACCTTTTTAACATAGCTGTAGCTGTAGATTCAATAGTGAAAAAAAAAGTATTCAGAGTAAATAGAGTCAATTGAATTGAATTCACTGCGTACATTATATTCCAGGATCAATGTTAAGATCAAAACAGTTTGACAGACAGGATCGGATGAAATGATGATGAACTAGTGATCCAGAATAATAATACGTAGTAATGAAGTGAAGTGAAATTAGTGAAAATTAGTAGGGCACGGATACGACGCAGTCGGCGCGTGTTTTCTTATAATAATATAATAAAATTGGTGGATATCAATCAAACGACACGAGCAAATTCTGGCTGGCTTCATTTACCTTTACAAACTTTTTTTTCTTCTTATTTGGTTGAATTAATTTAATTCATGAGAAGACCGACCACCTGCCTACTCTTATACCTTTTACCTGAACCTGACCGCCTTTCATTTTCCATGCAAAATGCATGAGAATGCATTGCATATTTTTTTCATGCGTCTGCCTCGTTCATCTTGTTTTTCAAGTTGATTTCATTTTTCCACATAATTTAATCTTTTTATAACGTGTAAGGTTACACAGAACTATCTGAAGACATTGCACTGCATTGTGCATTTGCATTGTCGCACTGAGATGATACGACATAAGAGTGACAAGCAAAGCCACAATTGGTTTTATGACCCATAAAACTAATGACGTATTTTCTCATTTAATTAGTGTCGTCCTTTTCAATTAATAGACACTTGAGACAATGGAATGATTACTTTTTTGTACATTACAATTTTTACATTTACACTTGTATGATAAATATGAAATCCATTGTTGAGAATAGAATGAAAACACGTAGTGAAGTAACAGGACAAAAATGAGGAACAAAATGGGTTTATATTCTATGTATTATGCATGTAATGTAATGTACGGTACAATTCTACATTATGTACTCGTATGGCCATGTGATTTTTTAAACACGTGGAAAAATTAAAAACAATGCTTGAGTAAAAAAAATTGTACTGAACCAATGTAACTGAAACTTTTGTTGACTTGCCATTTGCCAAGAAAAATTGTGATGTGATTTTAATCGGAACTACATATGCGTGGGAAATTATTGTAATTTTTTAAAAGGACTGGCAGAGTGTTAAAACAGTTAAATTTTTGTGCAGGAACTACATTTTAAAACATGTCTTTCTAAAGGATGCAGTGAATTGACGGAAGTCATCATTTGTATGGTGTGGTCTTTCGTTGAGTCAAGTACAAAAATATTTAAGTAAAGAATATTGACAGCAAGACAGAGATTTACCTTGTGAGGTATAATTTTTTTAAATGGAAAAGTACCCATGCTATTCCAGAGAAAACTGGTACATGCTACATTTAATTTTCCCTGTACATATGATATGATGCATTTTCATTTGTGGGAATTAAATGTATGTATGTGATGCGTGTTTCCAATTTCAAACCAAACCTTGAGTGAGTTGAAGTGAAATAAATGAGAAATGACAATGACAATGGGATGAAACGGTAATGGGATTTTTTATCACGTTACAGAAACCATTTACGTTTAAAAATCTAAATATGTTAAAGGAAGGCCGACCTGTTAGGCGGCACAGAGGAAAGTATAATCAAATAAGGGATTACATGCATTTGTACGTACACTAGGAATAATACAATGGATTTGATTTGATTTTTTAAAAGTGGTCAAAGGAATTCACAGAGTCACAGCGGAAAAAATAAACTAGAAAAATTATTGAATGTGGAAACCAGCAAAGACCATTTCTTCTTTTGTTTTCAATTCATGCAGTTAATTTGATTCCTTCTCAGGTGTAAACTACTATTCGCACACGTTTTCCAAAACTCTACTCCACTTATCGTTTGAACTAGAATGTCAAGGGAAATATTAAGAACGGTGTTTTGAAAAAATATTCATAATGCATGTATCTATCTCTAAATAAGGGACCTCCGTCCAGCCGCCGCCTATATTCCCGAGTGGACTTTAAAAATAGCGCCTTGATTCAATTGGTAAAAAAATTAAACATTTTAATTAAGGTAAAAGCGATTCTTCAAAAGTAAATAAAAGCTGGAGAGTCATGGCCTGATTGGAATTCCAATTCTTTCATCCTATAATCTTGGCTAGTACACACACCACACTAATCATACAAAGTTACTTAACCTATTTAATCAGCTTGACTGCATCCCCGTCTTGCTTCCTTAATTCTCTGTTAGTTAACTCCATTCACATTTTATTATACTACAATTTCTTAGAAAATTGAGCAATTTTACTCAAGTTGAGTGTAATTCATTGTTAAGGTTTTGAACCAGCATATACATAGTACTACTTTCCATACTGCTCAAGAATGCTATCCTGTTTCCTCTTATTCCGAAAGATTAGTGGGCTACAACTCAACAACTTTAACATTATTTAGTACTACAATGCTCGCAACTACTATTTATTATATTTTGAACCTACTTCTTGTGCTGTGCACTTGAATTCATACACACATTACTCATTTTAGCACAATGTGTGGTGGTGTATGTCTTGATTAATGAGTCAACACATTCATATGGTGGTTTAACTCATTATCTTGTATTCGGATGCGTATATGTAAAAAGAGTTGTCAAAAATCAGAATAATTAGACATATGGAGATTATTGATTGAAAACCGGTAGAATTATTAATTTGTATTAATTCGATTGAAATATTACTCTAGGTAAGTAAATGTACATTGTTTACAAAACTAACACTTCCGTGTTCATTGTTCTCAGAAAACTCAGAACGGCCAATCAGAAACTGCCAGGTTTTCATTAATGTTACGGAGGACGGATGTTTTGAAATATACGAATTCAGTTACTCGCAAGGGTTTGACTTTTCAAAGAATGACTGCACCGGGTCGGGTTTCTGATAAAGTTATAAAACAAGACATGCTAATCTGAACAACTTCAATTAGGTACTGAATTGATTGCCTGAAATGTAAGGCAATCAATGAATGAATGGAAATGATTAAAATGAAAACCCCCCAAGATATTAACATTCTTGTCTTTTTCTCACATACAACGTAAGAAGAAAAAGTCAAAATTATGTTCCCGGACCGGTAAAGATTTTCGGTCCCGGACTTAGAAACCGACCCAGTATAGTCACAAACTCACTATAAAACCGACTGGCTTTTGCAAATCGGCATTCAGTCGGCTCTAATATCTCTTGATATCAGGAACTGCCATTGCTCCCGGAAGGTGAGGAATCTATTGTGTCTGTGGTGGCAGAATTCATCTGGACTGGTCCAGCTGCTGTACGCCAGAGGTACACAACAGAATAGTAATTTGTCCGCTAGAAATATCTTGGCTGTCCTCCAACAGGAAATACTTTGAGGACTGTAGAATTGTGGGATCTAACTCATTTTTTCATTCACCAACCACCCTCACCAGCCTCATATCAGCGTTACAATGTTTCGGACATTTGAATGCGTGAGTACTCATAAGATATGATATCAAGTAACACGAGCATAAAATTATAAAATGGTCTAATTTTTATATTATTATTGTCTTTCAGAACAATTCCAGTTGACAATGTCCGACCTACCAACATATTTCACTCTGAGTCTACTGCTGTCAGCCAGTTTACTCCAATGCCTATCTGCCAGTGAAGATCAAATGTCTTCTTTTCAAACGAATCATCAATTCAAGAATTTAAACCTGTCAATCTATTTTGTGTCATTCCATCGTAATCGCAGGATATTCAATTCATACCGAAAATGTAAATGTTTAACTATGATTGTAAATAAATGGGATGAGAGATTATTAATTACTGGATTTGTGATTCCATTAAATTATTTAAATTTTCAACGTTCAGTATTCGACAGTATTAGCGGAACAGTCTAGTCAGATTCCCAGGAATAGTAACAATCAAAAGTTTAGATTTATTTCCACCATTTTATTTGGTTATGAAAGAATATTGTTCAAATTATCTTAGTTAGCTAGGACTTGCGGTATGGTGTAGACATGCACGAATTTATTCGGAATTGGCACCGCAATACACTCTGAGCACATTAGCAAAAGTATGGACGCATATTGGCGTCAGTTGGAAACAGTAAAACTTTTTTGCACGCTAAGAAGATGGCACTATCAGCTTTCTATCGCAAAGAAGTTTTGCTTAGAATTTGCATCAAGCATTCTCGAGTTGCAACTTGCAACTCGTGAGGGAATGTTTTTAAGGAGAGGGTTTATGCATTGTATACATTAGTAGTGATAAAAAATCCTTACTAATTACAAATCCTTCTCATTCATCATTGAAGTCCAGTCCAGGCTTTAAATGTGGAATGAGTGAAAGTACTTGTACTACTCTTTCTCTATGTGAATGTTAACCCATGGAATACATATATAAGAGATATTAATTTTCTCAACTCAAAAATAACACACAGACATACAATGTACGATGCCATTATTATTATACGAGCATTATTATGAATGGGTCTTTCAAAGTTCGGATTATAAAATTACGATTCACACGGCGTGCAGAGGATGCACTTAATACCAACTTGACCGCATTTTATTATTTAAAAAAAAATCTGATTAGTTCTTGAGTCTCTTGCCTACATTTTTATTTCACAGTTGCTTTAAGTGAATAGAGAAGAAGAAGAGAAATCGTTGCCATTCAAAGCTCAAGGTTTATTATTTACATGAGCAGGTTATTAATTCAATTGTTGATTTTTGTAGTGCAGGGACGGTGAACTTGGGAAGATGAGCGGAGAAATGAAATTTTGTATTTTCAAGGAAAAAATCATATTTCGTTTTGAGTTGCATAGTAAACCCTCACCAGGACCACAAAATTTATAGAGACCTGTAATTGGTATGGATATTGGCAGTTCTTAAAGTAAACGCACCCGCACAGCAAGAGTACATACATTTTCGTACTTGATGCATTATATTTTATGGCTTCACGGGGTACAAGTAAGTGGTTAATTTTTAAGTCAATTTTCTACAATCAAAATGTGAGTTCTTATTAAACAAACAACAATGTGTTTTAATTAGGGATGACGGACAAGGTGGAAAAGAGAGCACGACGCGACCGCTTTTCACCACAAATTAACAACACGGATTTAAAGTCAACATTAGATTGCATTGGAAGGCACGCGGCGTGTCAGTTTGTCTATAGTACAACTTGAACACACAACATACCATTTTTTGTGTACAAAATCCCTTCAGAATTAATTAGTTTAAAGATAAGTCGTGTGACACTGTTTCCGATTTTTAATCGCAAGAATAGACCTAATTAACTCACTCAGTCCGGCCCTTACATGAAAAGTGAAATTCGTCGAGTAGTCATTTTAAACGGTCCCTGTTTGAACGAGAGGAATAATTTTATTTCCATTCAGATTTCTGCGTATTTTAGATAAAAATTGTTACTGTAGAATTCTGCATATTTATTTCTATAGTTGTTGGTCAAGAACTCAAAAGATTTAGAATTTCATATAAGTCTGAAATTTCAGTTCCAGTTTCCGAAATTTGCATTTCATTCTTGTTTAGTACTAAATTCAGTAGTAGTAGTAGTAAAAATTTAGGACTATATTTGAAACAGGAAACTGTTTTTTTCGTAGCAGCAGAACGGTTAAGATTAATGGGAATGAACTCACACAGCTGAGATGGAGTTAATGAGATGAGACGTCTCTTCCCAATGAATTGAATCCATTCACATTTACAATGAAACACTTCATTTCAACCACATACGTATAATTTGTCTCTCTGTTCTTTATTTATAAGAATTATATACAAACAGAAATAAAAAAATTCAGTTCATGTGAGAAGACTGGACTCTATTGTTCAATTCAGTCCCCTACTCCTAAAAATAAATGAGCACATGGATGAACCTCATTGTTGACATTGAAATATCAATATGAAGAGTACGGGGTGGCCCAAAACAAAAAAATTAGTCTAGGGTGAAAATGTATACGTAAAATAGACTTGGATGAAACAGTACATAATATTTATGTAATGCATTCATTTATTTTTGTACATTTTCCAGGGGTATTCCTCCCCCGCCCAATGTAATTGTTATGAATACTAATCTGTCTAATCTGCTAACAATCATCTCACCTCTTAAGTTTACCCTTTGTTGTTTTATTTCCATGAAATGTAGGATTGTGTAGGATGTAGTAATTTATTACAGGTGTTATTAATCATATTCATCTTTGGGATTTTTTTTACAGCTTTGACCAGTTTTTGTCCGCACTACCCACAATACTACAATGTTTGTGGTGTGGTGTGGTCTACTCTACTGACAACTTTTTTTTGAAGTCTTTTTGATTCTTCACCCTCCCTCATGGCACACATACCTAATTTTAGCTTGACTCAAGTGAATGTCAGATTTGATGGATGAATAAAAACACATTGTCCTTAAAACATACGGGACTAGCAACGTACAATTTTCCACTTCTGAAAGTGGTCCGGATGATCTTCAGTTTTGATTTACTACTATGTATCAGAATTAGGCTAAATATTCCGTGAGTGCTAGGCGTATGAAAATGAGACTTCGTCATTCATATCGTGTAGGCGTGGGAAATCATAATAAATACCTAAATAGCTTTATAATTTATTATTTGTCTGATTTTTGGAAATTAAAAATGTACAAATCGGAATTTACCTTTAATTTCATATTCCAAGAAAAATGCGGATCCAAACGGCGTTTCCGCTCCATTTTTAAAGAGATTACGTTCAAATCTGAGTGGCCTAGCTGATGTCTCACGTGAACTATTTGTACTCAGAAATAATCCCATTCTTTCAATTCTAATTTAGAAAGTCAACTTTCAACCATATATTTCATTTTCACCATATTTTCACCTTTTCTTTGTACAAAGCTTTCTGTCCAGCTTAATGTTCGTGAAATTGAAATCACTATTCATGGGATTTTAATATTCCGACATTAATTATAAAGACTATTCAGACGTTGCACAGAAGGATTCGACTATTTTTCTACCACGGTAAATTCTATACACAAAAAGTACAAGAAAATATTTTGTGAGACTAATGGAGCACAGTGTTCTCCCCTGGAACTCAAAGACAAAGGCACTTCCACATTAGGACTTTAAAATTAAACTGAGGGCCAAACTGGAGAAGTCAGAACATCTCTGAGTCTCAAGATCCCTGCCATACAAACAAACACACAACGTACGCATCGCATCTTCTTATCTCTAAAAGAATTAACGCCGTACTTCAATCAAAAAAAAATATAAGTTTGATGTTCCACCTGAGATTTGAGAGATTATTTACATTTACATAATGCTTCCAAAACAGCAAATCCATATTGCCCACACGGTGGTGGTCGTGGCGGTGTGGCCTATGCAATGCTTAGGGTTATGGCATAATGGCCAAGTCAACTCTCAAGGTCTGTCAATATTTGGCAATCCATGGCCCATATGAGCTCTTATGCAAATTTATTCAGTGCTTCATGTACAAACCCGTGTCCAAGTTAATGCATGTGGGATGAGGGGTATAAGTGATAGGAAGAACATTAAATTATTGTACGAGCTGCTGTGTTGTGTTCTGTTATGTTATCTCATGTTGTTAAAAGGGCACCGGGGGTTTAATTTAATTACCATGTGCCTTTTTGGATAGAAGAGGATTTGGCCCCTACAGGTGTAGTGTAGTGTAGTGTGTGTACCCAGGAATCACCAAATTAATGAACATCCAATTAAGTGCCGGAACTCCTCCATAGTGCATCTCCTATCCTAACTAATGTATAGGAATTTTGTACATATGTACAAAATAGGATGTCCTAATGATGTAGAATTAGGGGTAAAAATGATTGGTATTAAATGACCTTATGCTTACGATTTTAAATATTTATCAGTGTTACAATTTGTCCTCAAAATAAAATACGAGAAGGAATTTTAGTAAGAAAAAAACAAGAATGTATATTTGCAAGAGTTATTACTGAATTTGTTTCTTACTCTCTTCACTGCCACACTCAGCCGCGTGTGGACTTGTCCATGAAGAAAGTGCTAACTTGTCTGGAAGTGTGAAATTCCAAAACAGTTTATTGCAGAAGGCATTCCCTCCGTCATTGCATTGACCATTAACTCACAGAGAAAAATAAATCAAAATTGCACTCCTTTTGTAAGCACGGCACATGCACTGTCTAATAGAGAACCCGTTTCACCTGTAACACTCAGGTCACTTCAAAATGTTAATATTGTGTCAAATTTGACCTCTACTTTAAGACCACTGAAAATTCACGCTTCCAAACAACACTTCCACTAAATTAGTTTTAAGCCTTAAGAATTGATATTAAACTAGTGAGTTGCATCGTTGCATGTGTGGCCCGTGACTGAAGAACCTTTTTAACAAATATGCTTGGTCTAGCCATGTAACCTTTAAATCTTCAAGATCTTGCACGGTCTTGTGGTTTTGTCTCTGGAGAAGTTGTGCAATCGCATAAACAATGCATGATTAATAAATGCCTATCAAATGGATACTAAAATTACACAAATACGAACACAAATACTGTTCTTCACATGGAATACTAATGGGGAACGCGTAAACTCTCTTGGGACTCCTAAATAGAATACATTAATGCATAATTGTATATTTGCTGAACAAGTCAAACCAGGCATGCATGCATGCCATGCTATGCTGGACTTGTATGGGATTAAGTATCTTTTCCATTCATTAATTGAATTGCTTTTAGAAGTGAATCTACAAAATACATTTATTGCTTTTGTTTTGTGTACGTATGAATTATGATGTTAAGTTAATATCATTGTTGTCTTGTGTGTGTCGTGTGTTTGTGTTCATTATTTTGTGCACAAAATTTTCCAGACGCAACAGCTCAAAGTTATTGGAATCGTAAAAACTGAAATGTACGTCCTGTTAGTTATTGGCTTCAGTCAGCTTCAATGACAACTACTGATAAATCAATGTGACATTTTCACGCTATGTTTTGCGGGCTATAAAATTGGAGACTTAAACAAATACAAATCTTGAATACATCAGTTACACGAGTTTACGAAGCCACATAATGAGATCGTAGACTTTCACCGACTTTCCCGACCTTTCTCGTGTTTTTGTACATTCAGCGTTTCTCAATATTGGTGGTACCAAATTATTTAATAAGAAACCTTATTTTTTGTACACACAATTGCTAATAAGAAACCGATCTAGATCATGGATTGAGGAAACCATTGTGTTTTTCAAAAACAATTCATCCCACTTGACCCTGACATGCATGTCGTTAATTTTATATTTCGATTTGATTTTTTTTATAAATTCATTATTTATGCCCACGGACAGGTTTATTTGTTATTAAACTGTCATTCTCCGTTTCCGCTCTCAATTCACAATTCACCCTAACTGCTCTGCTATCAGCTGTGTGTTCTGCTCTTGACACTTAAAACCTTGCAAGACCGGTTTCATCATGCAAATTATGTAGTGTTTACTTATAGTGTATGATCCGTCTAATGCATATGTATATTATTCGAGAATTTAACCATGGTTCGTAAATGTAAATCAGTTCAACACTCTCACCTTAGTTTTTTTTATTTGTCTTGCACGCAAACAGCAACAACCACCATAAACTAACTGATAAATTTTAATCTTACAAGAAACCAACATTATGTTGAGGGCAAGAAATGAAATATAATGGAGGTCAGATTTATTAAGTATTTTTTCAAAATGAGTTTTTCAAGAGTCGATCATTTTTGGAAAAATCCTAGCTGAGGTTAACTTGAACGTAGCTCCTCAGATTGCTACAAAAATTACGAAACACAATCAATCAATTTGACCTCTTCCATAATTTGACTCATTGCCTGGGACATACTACATCTTATGCTTCATTACTTGAGCAAATAAAAACGAGAGACTTTGAAAAGTTAACAATAAGAAGACGAGACGAGAATGTTAAGAGATTCATTCATTCCAAATTAAGTTGAAAGAAATTAGTCAATATTCAAATGAACTGAATGACACGATTCAGATGAGGTTATACGACGACTCAAAATGTCTGTCAATGTCCATGTCATACAAACTCCGACAATTGTATTTATTTGTTCTGTCTTCTGTGCAAACAAACAATGTGCAATAATTATGATTGTAAAGAAAGTACAACATATACATACAATACAACATACTAGCTTTACATGGAGTACACAGTACGACATTCAATATGAACACCGCGTCGCTTGTTGTAAATCTTGTAAATGCAAGGGATACCCATGTTAAAGTAGGAGGAGGAGAAGAGTACTCGACTTGATACACAATAATTTTATTACTTCTCAATAATAATAAGTGATGAGAGATTGAAGGTTATGTCATATAGAAATTACAGTGGATTGTCTAGACTAGGCGTGATTTCATAAATACGTACTATCTTCTTTGACTTTAACTCAATGAATGAATGCCATACGGAAAATTGCATTGGATAAGATCTAACGAGTTGAGAACAAATTCTGACAGTCTTGGATCATACAGAAGAACATAACAAATTTAAAACGACGTTCAGATTAGATTAAATTGAGTGCGTTGTTTTGAGCTGCGTTTATCATGAATATGAAAGAAAGAGAAAGCATGATTTCTGGAACTTTTGGCTCAATTCATTTATCTACTAATAAGTTTTCAATACATGCTAATCCTGAACTGAAGAATTAAGCTGCCAACTACAGCCTCTTTGATTGATCCGGTCATTATTATGATTCAATGGTACGAGATATCTACTTGCTTGTCTAATTTTTGTAGCATAATGGAATTTTAAAAATCACATGCTACTGAAGCTCCATATTTTGTTATTTTTACAATTCTCATTTTTGAAACCTCCAAGTCGGAGTCTAATCAAGTACTATTGTCAGCCTAATTTCGTCGAACGGTCAATCTGAAGTTCACAATAGTCGGACAAACTATTAAGACGCAGAATATTGAGTCAATACAAACGACTTCTACTATTTTACGGAATACAAAATAATGATTACTGTATTTTAATTTTAATGAATATGTTTTGATTGTGCGTGTGACGTGACAACATGCCATTTCAATAAACTTAAGACCTACGGTCTTTTAAATGTAAGCATGAGATCATGATCCCTCCCAGGTTTCTGAATAACCGCCGGGTCCGGAAATTAATGGTATTACTCCGTATGCATGGGAATTGAGAAGTAATGCAGACGGACAGTCTGCAGATTTTTTCTTAAATCTAAAAGTAGAACCTGTTCTGCCATGCCGAGTTGAACTGACTAATAATCCTCCGCTTTTAAACGCACTCACTATCAGATCAAATCTTTTTGAGTTCTAAAAATAAAGATCGTGAGAAATATCATCATATAGTGTGTTCTAGAATTCAGACTGAGGATATAATACATGCATGTATCTGTAGTACGACGTTGGACTTGGATGAAGATTAAGCAGACACTCAAAAATACACATTTTCAAATGCGTTCCTTGCTTGTGTGTGTGTGTGTCAAACTTTTTCGCAACTCTTTAATTAACCCCTTTTCAAAGAACAGACGCTGACTTGAGTGTGTGTGAGCATTAGCAATCTGGCAAAACATTGGTAGTGCGAATAAACTGGGTCCCTCGCTCGCACTCCCCACGCATAAACCAGATTATTCAATTCAAACGAAATTGTACCAACACACACTTGCAGTGATATATTAATCACTCACATAAAAAAAAGAAGAACACTCGGTCTTTCCTGGTTTTTCTGCACGTGCGGATTCTTTCCCACTTTAATTTTGGCAAGATTGTAAATTAGGTATTGACATGATTTGACAAAAGTAAACGTTTTGTTTGTAAATTCATTCAGAATGACACTCTAAGGTCTGGGTCGGAGTCAACCATCTCCAAAGACAACAATAACACGCCTCCTCAGGATGGTGACGCTGATGGGCACAATCTAATACCAAAATGCCTGTATACCAAAACTACAAATACTATGCGAGTTTGGACAGTTTCGAGTATTCTGGTTTTCTGAACCGTCTGACTATCAAAAATTCCTGGAGAAATTTTAACTTCCTATTTTTTGGAATTCATTGAAAATTTTCAAAATAAAAATGGCAATAATAAACTTTACTTGTACATGAATTCTGATAACAAATGTTTTGTAAGATGGCGGCATGAGAGTATTGTATCACATTTGGCGTAAGAATGCCAAAAATTGACACCACAAGGAATCGCAAAACCAAAACTAATTAAGGACAGAAGAATCTAAAAATTTGCGATATAGAATTGTCACTCACCTCGTAATGGTTTGAGTGGATGAGATGTCTTGATATTTCCGGGACCATTAGTGGTTGGGACAACATTTCTGGCAGAGCTCAATGGTGGTCTTGTACTGGCAACTGGAACAAAGTAACAACCACAGTAGAGCATTATTATTATGATTGTCAATTTTTAAAATTGTCATTATGTCTTTTTAGTGTAATATCTGAGGGACTTTTTGTCAGAAACCATTACTGTATCACTGACACCTCGACAACGACTAACTCAACACCAGTCACTCCGTCTCACAATTTAATGAGACATTATTATGAGTGTGATTGTATGTGATTGTGGGAGTTCAAAAGGAAGTCAACAGTTAGTTGACTTTTTAACAAGTGGATTGATCAAGAGGTGGGGAGGGGGTGAGTGAGGGAGTCTCACAACCCAAAAGAAAAACAAAACAAAAAGACAATTACATTACATTTCAATGTGTGAAATAATATAAAGTAGTGCTTCGGAAAAACACGCATCAAATTACTGCATGGATTCACGCAGTGTTTTTTATTACACAAGAAATCAAATGACGTTCCTTTTATTCACCTCACAAATCTGTCAAAAAAAACTCACATACCATGGTGAGAAAAGTTCATGTAAATGTATAATCAGGCTACGCAGAATAATAATCCACACATTCTTACATAAATTTAGTTTTTTGACTTGTGGGATTTGAATAGCAATTTTTATGCAGAAACAGGTTAGAATTTTATGTATTTTTAATTACAAAAATGTATATATGGTAATTGCCGTCTGCCAATTTCAGAATTAAGATAAAGCGGATGCGGGTACAATTTTTTCATTACGTCTATGAAAGGTTAATACTCCCGCGCAGAAGGACTTCTTTGAAACTGCACAAAACCATGACTACCCGAGAAATCGAACCCTATACAGACCTAAATGCAAGAAATTCTATTGTGCCAAGATATTGCGGTCTCTTAGGTTCTGCTATTCATCATATGTATATGAGTAAATGACGGATCGCCCTTCTGAAATTGTGCACGTGGCAGTTAAATAGGTTCTCATAAATACAAATTAGAATTCAACAGCTGTCAATCAAACTAACTTTCTCCTTCTACAGATTCTGTACTTGTACAGACCCATACACTTTTTATTTACCCGGAGCCATACAGTTGTAGTTTGTAGTGTTGTGTATTTATGATTGCATTTCGTCATTCCGTTATTTGTAATAGTGTAACTAATTTAAGGTTTCTATAAGGCGGAAGGCCCTTTCAATGCAAATGTAAATCCAACGCCCTCCTGTCATTTCTACCCAGAGCTACTAATTGTTTCATTTAATTTAAAAAGTAACTAATGAAAGGAGATGACGACTATGGAATTTGTCAAAGTCAAGTATACAGGGTAGTTCATAACACTCCCTGCAGAAACTGCGCTTTAAAATAGTTATGTATAAGTAATTGTGAATAGAACAGTGTGTTATACACCACCGTGAAAAAAAGTAAATGTAAGGGAATGAAATGAAAATAATGGTTTCCAAGTTCTAAGCTGTGCGTCTATTTGTATAAAACCCCTGCAGTGACATTTCAACCCTTTATTTAATTGAGATGAGTAAAAATCCTCGCGTCGTGCAAGACGTGTTTTTGATCCCTGAATCCTTTTCTTAGAAATCACGGGGGAGAAATTTGACAAGTCAGTCAGTCTGATAAATAAAAGGTCAGTGTACAAAATACATGGAGGGTGAAAGTGAAGACGTGTGTTGAATGTAAAAGAGTTTAACAGTTCCGAGTTCTTTAAAATGCAATCAATAGAAACTGAAATTACATACGAATAACGAATAACGAATGCCCATAAATGGGTTTAATGTAGATTAAAATAAAGACTTTTAATGAAAAATAGTTATAGGACATGATATGACTTTATACTTGTCATTATTTCTTTTTGTGTTGAAATTAAATGCAGGAGAATCAACGTAAATCAATACAGAAACGGGTTTCAGGAAGTGACTCGCCATTAAGTGGTCATCTAAATCAATATATGGCTATCAGCATACTTTTGCATTTCCTTAAAGTTCTGAGAAGAATTGAAATGAACTTTGCAGTAAAAGTCTGGCTTCCTCAAAAATTTGTTCGGGCGCGTTAAACCAGTTGTTATTCAGAAAATTACTATCACTAACCAGGAACTTAATAAATTTAAGAATGACGGTTTAATTTTTAGAAAATTGATTAATAATTAGTATGTATTTGTCAACTTACAATTAGAACCTCCTGAGACTGCATTACTGATGAATCGTTTTGGTTTATTAGTTGTCGTGTGACCATTTCCCAAGTTGTTTTTCTCATTGTTGGACGCGAGTGTATTAGTTGGAAGTAGACTTGAGTGACTTTTAGCTGGAGCTACTCGTGTGATAGCCGGTCGAGGTTTCCTACGTGGTGGGGGTGGTTGATGATCCCCTGTCTGGGGATGATGGGTCGAGTAGTCTGAGGCTGATGACAAGTCACTCATTTGTCGACGACTCTTCACTGGCACCCCATCTTTCTTCACCCCTAAATATTACAATGACAAAATCAGCACTTTCAGATAAGATAACCACCTCATCAGATAACATTCCAACTAAAAAAACTCCCAGATATTCCACATTCCACATTCCAAATGCTTTGTACAATTGAGAACATTCCAGTTCCAGCAAACATGGACTGTAACATAAATAAGGTTAAACAAAATCATCCTTCACCATTCAGACTCAATCACAAAGATTTCAAAGGGAAAACATACAAGTACTCGTACAAGTGGAGAATAGCAAGTTAGTAAAGCAATGCCGTATTAACATAAACTAATTTGCACGGAACTAATTTATTCTGCCCATGAGTCTTGTAATTGTCAATGAGGACTGTATTAAGGAATTGACCTAGTTTTCTGTTTCGACGCTCCAATTTCATAAAATGCTATTGATTACCTTCAAAAGCTATAAATGTAAATTAATTTATTTCCTTGATTGAAAACGGTCTGGAAATAAAACTAATTGAATTTTAAAATCCTTACTCGTAATTAAGTAGTGAAATGTTATACATATAATATTTAATTTAGACGAAACCAATATGACCAGAGAGCAGAGGTGTGCTTCAAAAATTGACAGCACTTCACTCCAAGTCATTCTCCAGACATAAAACGTGAACTTGAGCCCAAGTGTTTAAAATTTAACTAGTGCTCTTTAGTTTTTTATAGTTCACCACCAAGAGAAAAAAACCGCTTCATTTGTTTGTCCTGCTCTTCACCCCTAGCGTCTTCACTGATAATTTTGACGTTTCAGGTTTCGGCTCCCTATTTTACCCCTTGAGTGATGAATGACAGACTCTCACTTCCCAACAAATACGTCAAGCTAAAATGAGTTTGCTTAAGTAATTTCATCCCTAACTAAATTTAGCCCTTTGTCTTCTACCAAGGTGCCGAAGGACAACTCTAAAAAACTTTGAGTGGTGGAGCTTGTAAGATATTCTCAAATTTGCATGGTTAAGATCTTGAGCTCAGGAAATAAAAAAACCTGAATTCACCGGGATAGCTGAAAAGTCGGACTTTGCGACCGCCTAGCTGAAATGACCTAAATTCTTGACACTTTGATTCAGAAATATTCTATTGAAAAAAATCTACTCTACTAAACTCTTCTCATCATTGGAACTGTGAGAACTCACCCACAAAGTAGGGCGACGATTCAAACTTTCGGTCCACGACGAATCTTTTTTGGGGAAAACACTTTCTCCGTTTGTGATCAAAAATCAAATAAATTTTCCTTACGAACTCTGAAACTGAAACCGGCCAGCTTTGCTCTGACAGGATAAATGATTAAAAATGTGTCAAATTAGTGAGTCTGATCAAATCCACGACTTGCACGTCGTAAAGTCAATTTGTACTACAGAATACGTGCAAACTTTCACTTTGCAAAAATTCAGTGTACTTTTCACGGATCCGTTCTGTGGTGTACTGTATATGGGTGAAAAGAATTACTAGTGTTCTACTCCTACTCAGATAATCAGTGATAACCTTGAAAGGCTCCTAAGGACATGACCTGACTACAGTCTCAACCAATTCAAAGAAAGAAAGAGTGAAAGAACAGACGAGTAGAGAATGAAAATGTTAGAGTGTGGAAGTCGTCGTCAATATACAATGGCAAAAAAAAAGCACCACCAAAAGTCTTGGAAATGGCAAATGAGAATTGGCAAGTCCTCGTGTACGTACATACTATGTACAGTACGGTAGTGTAAAGTGTACCGGACCCGGACCGGTCGTTCGCTTTCCCCAAAGGGATGAATTATGCACACACAAAAAAACCTTTCAAGGGGACCGGATGCTCAGCTATAGAATACACAGAGAGACACAGACAATTGAAGGAGAAAGCACGCAAGGTCTATGTAACCCATGTCTAACGTACATCCACATTAACTTAATCGACCCAATTGGTAATCAATATCATCACATACCACAATCCCAATCCTTCCCCCAAAAATTTATAGACAGCCCATGAACAACTGTGGAAGGAACGTGGAATGAAAATGGGAATGGGAATCTTCCATATTCAATAGCCATACACTCCTCGTCAGTTCCCTTTACGACTCCATATTCACACACACAAATAAATGGAGCTATTACTGTCATGAGCCGTGTACACGACGTACAGGGTGGGCAAGGAATCAATGTCAAGTTAAAATGTAACTATTTTTATCCAAAAAGTGACAATTGAAAGTCTATTTCTTTTTGTATCGTTCGAGCCATCATATTTTTTATAATGCGAAAACCAATGTTTTAGTTTGACTGAAAATTTCGCTCTTCGAGAACTTAGAAATATGTATATAAATTTGGGACAAATTGAATTCTACCCAACGTCTCATTCAGATTTTGAAATTGAGTCTAGAAGTGCAAGTGTATAACGAGAGTATTCTGATCCTCCCTGTATAAAATAACGTTAGCTATATATAGTTTCAAGTTACTGCGTTCCGGAAAAAAATACGACACCAGAGGGACGTCTATTTTTCGAATGAACTATCTGTTGTTCTATGTTGACCGAGCTCTACACATATGTATCGAGACGTATCTCGATTTAAATAATAATGAGATCTTTGTTTCGGGTTTCCCCTCGCTCCTATAGCTCTCTCTAATGGAGTTTTACAAAATGTAGGTTAGACCCATCAATCCCATTAATTTCCAAAATACTAGTATGCCTTTTCATGTATCTGTAGTACGTATAAATTATTGGGTCAAGAAGTACTTGTAAGATGGGCTTCTAGAGTAAACTCCGCTTCATTAACTCCATGCAGCTGTCCGTTCCAATTAATTACTATTTAGGACAACGTACGCACTCGACTATATTTTTTAGTCAAATCTTGTGAAGTAAAACATTTAGAAATAGAAGCTAATCCGAATCCATCAGAAGTATTGTATGCTTAGAAGAAATTTTCAAATAAAATGCTTTCACCTAGGTGAAAGTGACTTTCTAAATTTTCATAGGTTTAAACTGGCCGTCTGGGACAGGTATCGCTGCTTTTAAATTGTGAACACAAAAGAAGTGAAGAATAAAAATAAAAATAAAATAAAAATAGAGACAGACATTTTCACCCACAACCTTTCGTACAGAGACTTTCACCAGGCATCCATCCTCGTTTGTTTATTTTTTCGCTGTGTTTTTTAAAATGGACTGGACTTACGAGGTTGAGCCTGAAGGCGCGGTGGGACCCTTGACCCCCTGAGATGATGTTCGTCCAAGGACGAAGAGTCACTCACGCTCAGCGTGGAACTCTGGGACGAAAAATGATCATTTTCATGGAGGAGGTGACGGTGTCGAAATTTAGTAGAACTCCCAAGGTTGAATGAAGACTTACGATTATTACACTGATTCGTTGGATCCTTCCGATTATTATTAGAAGGAACGATGGGTGCTGAGTTTGTCATCACTTTGACAGCTGAAAATACTCTGGACTTTACATCTCGTACATTAATGGCTTTATTCTTCGTCTCTGCTATTTTGGACATAACAGCATCCCATTTATTCTGTTTTTTAGCTGGACACGGCATTCCGAGGCGAGTTTTGAGTTGATGGTGTCCAGAATGAGCTGTTTGAGGTTGAAGTAATGAGAATGCAGATTGACTTCGATAACCGAAGGCAAAACTCCCGATTTTACGAACTGGGATGGCTGTTGGTGTTGTAGGGAGATTTTTTCTCACAAGCACACGTGGATTCTCCTTATGGACAGTTGAGAATGTGGAAGATTCACTGGAAGAATTATTTGGACTACAAGGTCCAGCGGATCGACTCTTTGTATTATTTAGACACCCATTCGTTGAACTTCTGTTCTTTGGAGGTGTTGAATAGATTGTAATTGGTTGAGTCAAAATGTCGACCGCAATAATGTCATCAGGTATTGAGTCAACACACGCCAAGGAATTAAATCGCTCTGAATCTTCTTCAGATTCTTCAGACTGAGGAATGGATTCGGATTGAGGGAATCTTCTCACCTGGAAATTAGAAGGAAAATAATTTAGCATATTTTTTTGGCTTTCCATCTTAAGCTATTGATAGCGGAGTAAATCGACAACGATTAATAGCGACCAAAATATCTCTCCACCCAGGTGGTCGCTTGGAGTACTTTTTGTTGTAATTTGTAACTTTTTTTGAGTACCCTGGTGTGTAAGACTTATTATAGTACTCTCCGTATTAATGTTGAAGAGAAAGAGCCCCGCGTCTGCATTGCCAAGATTGTTGATTATGTCAAGAATTTATGTTTGAAATTACCCTGAAGACTACACATATGTGTAAGTAGTGATCACGAATGATCATTGCTTGATGCTTTGAGGGCAGATCTCTTCAATCTAATCTACCCTTGAATTTAGTGGAAATCCGCAAAAAGTGTATAATTTTAGCATTGCCAATTCTCAAAATGAAACGGAGAAGAGTTCTTACTCTTTAAACCGCCCCTTATTCTAGTTTCGCTTACTAATACTGGCGCTTATGCTTGTTCTGTGTTTTTTTTTATTTACTTTAAAATTCTAAATTTAAAAATAGGACAAAGGAAGCCAAGTCAAGTGTCATCCATGTGGTGCTGGTGCACTAATGGTGAATCCTTAACTCTCCAAACCTATCATCAGCCACCTTCTTCTTAATTCACTTAAATTTGACGCTTTGCCCTGCTCTTGTTTCGTCAGTCAGAAAACTGAGAAAGCTAAGTTAGTCTTAGAGTCTGACTCAGATAAGCAGAAAAACTAAAAATATATTGCACAACTTTAGAATTGAACCCGCTATCCGAATCTGATCACCGAGTCCTAGATTATTGAATGTATTTTGGAGTGCGTGTATTTTGGTTTTCCAAACCAAAACATGTGAAACCAATACGAGCACTTAATACTGTTAAGTAAATAATAAACATGTTTACATGAACAAACAATGGAAAGTTTTTTTAGCATGAACTAGGAACGGTTTCCTTTGCAGATTATAGAAAGAGTAAACCCGAATAGCAATATGTGCGTGAAGTACGGTGTTTCACAAGGAAACAATTTCGTACGTTAAGCCACAAATATTGAGAAGTCAAGCTGAACACCCTACATATGTATATGAAATATCGTTAGCCAATTGCCAATTTTACGAATTAGCTTGCGGTGCAGTGGAAATGTAACGGTCACTTGAAATAAATACAGACCTACAAAATTTAGATCCGAAATTATATGTCCTAGAATCTCCACCCCTTGTTAGAACATTATACATATATTTAAATTATTCCAAGTGAGTTGTATTTCATGGTTCCATTTGAGAAAGATGGGAGCGTGGCAAAAAGGAAAACAAAGGAGAGGTTGGTTGCTTAGTTGGTTTGGTTAGTTTAGACTGACTGGTGTGAATTGCACGTGGACATGTTTTCTAATTGGCACACATCGTAAGCCAGCCAAAGAGTCAAGTGCCAAAGTCTGTCGTATATTTCCCTCCACTCCAATCTGACATTCCCTTGTCATTTTTTAAAACCTTTAAGACATTCTTCCACAGATGTGCAGATGTGTTGGAGTTACAGTCTACAGTAGTACATAGTATTGGGATTTTGTGTGCAAACTCTTCCAAATGTCAAACTACCAAAAATGCCAAAGCCAAACGTGTGACCTGTCTATTTTCTTTTCCTCTACTTCTTCATTTTAAAACATATTATTGCAAACAGAAAAACACAATGTCATATCAATGGGGCGGCTAGTCAGTCAGTCAGTCAGTCAGTCGTCGCGCGGTCCTCCCTGTCAATCACACAAGTCACACATAAAACACGTTCAAGGGGTCAAATCTAAGGAGTGCCACATTTATAGCCATTTACATTACATTTAATACATTACACACACATATACTCACAAAAATTGAATTGAGGAGGATGAGCGGAAGTCAGAACGTCAAGAGTCTTCGTGAGCGTTAATTGAATGAATGGCTTTAATTTTTAAGGGCGGGGAACTCGTATCTTTGACTCAATATGGCCCAAACTAAAATTTATAGCCCAACCTCAGTCAGCTTTCAAAAATAATCAGGTAGTTTACCAATTTTGTATGAATGCATTCCCTTGCCATAATGTTATTTACAATATTGAAGTTTTTAATTACAACAGGCTCGAATTCTGGGCACAATGTGGTAAGGTTTTCCATATTAATTGTAATCATTAAATTGTTGATTACAAATACAGATCCGGACGGCTAGACAGACGTACGTACGTGGTGTCCACGTGAAGGCAATAAAACATAGGATAGTGGTAGTAAAACTATTTAAGACATTGGATTCCATGTCCCTAAAATTTGATGTGGCGTGAGTGCTGACGAAACGTCCAGTTTGAGTGTTTGGGCTACAACCGGGTGTTTACATGTCAATGACTTGATAAATTAATAATGGGTCAAGACAAAATTAACTTTACAAACGCAGAACGGAAATATGGAGGGTGGGTCATAACCGTAATATTCAGAAAAGTTTGATATTCATTTTGTACAGATTTTTAGTGGTTAACACACAGGGCTCTATTAGTTTTGGCAGAATTGACGTCTAAAAAAAAATGGCAATGTTATAATTTTTTTCTGAAGCGATGCATATTCTTAATACCACTATAGACTGAATATTAAAATGTGTGCAAAATGAATGCCTCACTATTTTCTCAAAAACCTCCAGTTTTTATGCATTGCAATATTGCAAAGTGAAAGCGGCGACGGTGAACGTTTATGCGCCACCCTGTAAGAAGAAAGAAGAAGGGGCGATTTCCGGGGTTTCACAAGGAAAACGCACATTGCATTATTCATCTGAATATGAGCTTCCGCAACTAAATGTTTTAAAAATAGGATGACCCCCGGTACTCCTCCCTAGCAGCGAAAACTAGTGTCCAAACTCAATTCGACTTTGAAATTAAATCGTCATTCGATATTTTCAATATAATTCCATAAATACTTTGAAGAGTTCGATTCCCAGGCGTAGACGTAACTTACATATTACAACATACCGGTTCCGGAATTCTTGACACGATTATTTTTACTAGTAGATCTCATTTTTGACCGGAATTCCAGTTCCAATTCCAATGATTAAGAGTCCGGTCATAAAAAAAAGTCCAAGAATTCCACTTTCTCACACAATTTCTATCTCACACTTTCTGTAGAATGGAGAGGACTCAGGAATGAATTCATCACTTTTAGATTTAATCAATCGAAATCATCTGACAGACACAAACATTATTGCATGTCCATCGACATTACACATTAGACCTCCTTATCTCACTTTGACATTGTTAACGTACCTTGCATAGTTCAACACTGCACTTCCCACTTTTTCATGCAGGAATTTTTGCTCTAATTACGGTGTAGTCACTCACTCACTTTTTTTAAAACCAGAAAACCATAATATAGGGCGTTTCAGGTTAACGTGTACATGTACATCCGTTACTTCCGGTTCTAACAAAAATAGACACCGTACCGTGCATTCAATCACGAAACTGTCCTAAATCAATACATACATACATTTTCTACTGTATGTACAGAAACTAAAACATCATTTACATAAAAATATGTATTAATTAACAAACTAATTAGTCCTCACAGGACATCGCGCAGAGGAATGTTATTTTTGGTTCGTCCCAGGTTCCCACGCACCACAACAGCACAGACATACACGGAAACTCTGTGCATGCAAACTTTCCCTGAAAAATCGGACCAATATAATTTTTTTGGCAAAAGGTTTGGACGACGAACCAAGTTGAACTGAGTGAGTTGAAGTCTTCAGAGCCTCAACAACATTTTGGATGATCATTCTCATTCTGTTCTGTTCTGTAGAAAGCAAAATAACTCCTAGGAGGTTTACGACGGGGGATCTACTAATGTATACAGTGACTTTTACCAGTTCATCCTGTATGGTATACAGGGTGTGTCACAACAAGTTTGTGCCTCAACACAGCAAGCTTCAACAACAAATAATGCACACCTTACTTAAATTTTTATGAACCACGCAGTACACACTGGGAAATAAATTAACATGAGGAGGTTGGAACAAGGAAACCCTACGTGATGTTTGTTAGTTGTTACTTTAAAACTAAACTAGAGTGTTAACCTACTGCTTACTACTACGACTACTATTATACTGCCAGCATCATCATCAGCATATTTTGCCAGTACACAATATACAACAACATTGTATTGGTAGTCAATACATTTAACTAACATTTTACACTGTGTAAAACGTGACTGACGGTAGTAAATGCAATAAGTCCGTCCGCCGTGTTAATGTTGAATTGAGCCATCGGCTGACAGAATGCCAGACCAAAAAGTCTTTAAACACAACACAATTTTTTTTTCTTCTTCTTATTTCGCACACTGCCGACTTAGTACAAGTATTGAGATGGTTAAATGCCTAAACTGTGTAAAAAGCATTCTGCCAGGTTGGTTGGCCTACATTAGTACACTGTACTGTACTAAACCACCAAATCTACAGAAAAGAAGAATAAAAAACCAGAACAAAATACAAAACAAGATGTCTTGAGTTGACGAGAACTCTTGATGTCAATTAATATTTATTATATGATGACAGGAGCGGCGGCAATCAGTCGTACATGTCCACAAACAACACATTAATAATAATAGGGGAAATTGAAAGGAGAAGGAGAAATCTCACTCACTCACACAGTCAGTCAAGTCAAAAACGTGTTTCAAAAAATTGCGTATTGTATTGCATTTTACGTGCGTAATGTTTGTTTGTTTTCAGTACGTACGTGTCAGATGCCATCCAGATTACCATTCCTGGATGGATCACTGCAAAACTACAAAACCCAGTGAATTTGTAGTAAAAATAATTTCTGGTTTTAAAGAATGAGTAGCACTGTTTGGCATGGATGGTTTTTTTTTGGCAATCGTCAGGTTTTTGCATGGTTCGCACAGGTTATAATGTGCTGGGGTATATGAACGTGAACATGAACTGACTGAATTCTTATCGATAGAACAGTACGAGTAGAGGTCAGGGAACTTTGACCTGTCTGCGTATTTTAATTACAAACACACCGGTAACACAGGAATTCTAGATCACTTCTTCCGGGTAGAAATTTTTATTCGGTGTATCATCCAGGATGACTACCTCGAAAGATTTTAAGTCTTTGGCAGGCCCATGCATGCCGTCTTTCCAGAATGAATGGAAATTATACACGCAATTTCTGGGCTCGATAAAATGTTTAATTGTAAAGGTAAAGCCCATCTGTACAAATATAGTAAAACCTCTATATAAAGAAACTTTTTTGTGTAGCTAAAGCCAAAGCATGACCTCTTATCGGGCTGAGATCAAAATTTTCCAGATTTTCAAAAACTTGCAGAGTCAGTAAATCGTATTACATCGTAATAAAAAATACATTATTAAATTCTTATATTATATGACAGTCCCTGCGAGTACTGTACAATTTATAATCCTTGCCAAGTTTTGTCATTCCAGAAAATTATCTACAGTGTGCAATCATAAATTCCTAGACGACTCGTTTAGACAGTAGACGAGATTGACATTCAAAACTGCAGAATAGGGCTCTCGCTCGTGACCTTAGCATTTAGAGGCCAACCCGTCCGTATATTGCATTGCATGAAAACTAAAATGTCAGAGTGAAAGTTTTATATTTTATGGGGTCTATAACTCAAATTTTTCTTTTTGACAATTTAGCCACTGCACTAGAAAGGAGATCTGCCCTGGACACCATGCAAACTTTCCGTCCAAGTGCTGATGGGTAATCCTAGTCATTTTTCTATTTGAAATACCTGACAAGAACAGTAAACAAAAGTCCATCAACTATAAAATTAGGGTGCTTCCGTGTAGAAAATTTATTAAAATTATTGAGGACAGGATCCAATTTATATTCATTTTCATATCATTCTTCCATATTATTTTTTCTGCTCAAGCACAGAAACCGTTCGGTCGGATGAACGGAGATAACGTTTACTGGTTCTGTTCTGTTGTCTCTTTTGATATTTGCACTGCATCCACGCATGGAATGGCATGGCATGGCATAGTAAGGAAAAGAATATGCATGTGGATCTGTATCTGAACGAAAATGAGTTAAAAAAATACTCCGTTTTTTTCTTCTATCTGTATATTTGCAGATAGGGAACCAAAAAATCATTTAGATTGCTTTTCCTTTGCTTGCTTATTTGCATTCCCCGGTTTAAGATGTGACTACACAAGTGTTTGTGGGATAGAATGACATGACATAACTCCCTGGTGTGACTTTGACTTCTTCCAGCAATCACACTCTACGGGATCACAATTTTTTAATGCTGTTTTAAATCACCACATGTTAACGTCCATCTCATTTTCCACGTTTTTTAGAAATGCTGCTGTAATTTTGTGCTGTGCGTTAATTGCGAGCGAAATTGTTTCAACATTCCAAATCAGTTCAATTGTACAAAGAATGCTTGCTGGCGACACCGCAGTATTCAAGTAACACAAGAGTCAATATTCAAAAATACGAGTGGACTACAACAAACACAAAAACATGAGTAGACATAATGTGTCTTATGCTTTTTTATATACTCCGTGTGCGGTACGCACGGTATTGCATCACCTGCCCTTTAAATTTTTTTATTCTAAGATATTATAAGATCATACCGGTAGAAGTTATTTAAGCGTTATGCGTGTGCATGTGAACTGCATGTGCAATCGGTAGTGTTTAATGTAATTAAATACACTCACTTAATCATTCAAATAACTCAAAGAAATGCACTTGAACGCACCTGAATCATTTCCTTTGAATAAAAATGGATGGAATTAATTCATGGATGGATGACAGGAAGGAATGAAGACCAGAAAGAAATATACGGAAGTGCGTGAACGTACGCAGCGAATTTTATTTAAAATGATCAAATCTGATCACTTTAGGATTCTGAATTATTTATAAGTAACCTACAGATAATGCTACTGGGCTTGAGAGATTTCTTATATATCTCTCAAGCCAGTTTCCCTATGAGTCTTACAGTAGGTTTTGAGGGATACTTTTTTTAATTTTTAAAGAGACAGGCCTATGAGAATCACTATATTATGACGGAGCATGTTTTGAAAAAGATAACAATTCCTTCTCTCTATTTACTTACCCTCCATTTTGTCTGAACAAAAATCTCATGTTTGTTTGCATAAGGAGGAAATACTAACAAAGAAGTAAGGAATTCGGACCAAGGAGTCTGGAAGGAAAGTCGTAAATAAAAAAACGGGTTGATCTCAAGAAGAGTCAATTTCTTGAAGAGAACATATGATATCAAGTCATTATTCATGAATGTTGAATAAACTACCTTAAATATTTAGTAATCAGACGCGACTATTAAAATTATGTAAGTTTACAGGAGAAGTTGAAAGAGTTCAAGTTTCTAAATCGACCTAACATGTATGTATGTGTATACATAACTAACACCTCAAGACAAGACAAGACATTGGAGGTAATAAATAAACATGTAATGGGAAAATTTAGTACGCACACAACTGACACAACCCATTTGAGAAGACTTTGATGCCGGTAAACTACCCGGGCCGGGTTCTCGGATATCACTAAATACTCTCTGGGTAAATCAATTCAGCTGTGCCGTGCTTTGAAACCCTTCTGTGTTTCAAAGACTACATTTACATTTACATTCCATTAATGTAATCTTTCAACGGACATCAAAGCAAAAGCCATGGGAAAAGTGTTTACAATTCCCTAACTGCTAATTTTCCAGATGAATCTCTAAATTTAGCCAGAACACTTTTCTACCCGTCAGAGTCTCCGTACAATGAATATAGGGTGGTTCATAATATTATTTCCTGGCTCACAAGTTATAGAAAAATTAAATGAATTGATTTGAAAATTTTGGACAACATAATTTCATAAAATAGTACCCGAAGAAAGTACTTGAGCTTTCTAAATTATTTTAACCTTATTTGGACATTAGACGGGCGGGCGATGCCAGCTGGGTGCTTGTCGTAAAAAAAACGTACACAGTCCCATTTACTTATTCGATAAATGATTTATTGTTATTTTAAATTTTGAGTGAGACCAGAAGCTCTCTCTGATATTCATAATGTAAGAATGGAACACTTTTAAAATTAATGGAGACAATAGAATGGGAATGAAGGATATTCTACGTACTGTGTGTGCTGTAAATTAGTTGGTTTGGCTCAAGTCCATCCATAACTCAAGTGACTACATGGCAGATTGCTCTTAATAATTACAATTAACGGCAACGTGAAAGCCACTTGACTTGACTACACACACGGACAGTACACTTTGCCAAAAAACTTAACCGCGTTTTCTTGTGTGCGGTGAAAACTTGTTTTATGAGTGCTTAAGCTACTCCTGTATGTTTTTAAAATAATTTACAAAAAAAAAATAATATTAAATGTTTCATTCTCTAGACACAATTACGTGGCTGTTGCATGTACTGTACTGTACTTACATGCTGGGAGATGAATGTTGGTTGCGTGTGAAGTTCACCTTAATTAAAAAATGTCAAACTTGTAAACATAAATTCATCGGAAAGAAACACAACAGAATAAAAATTGACAAGGTTAGTAGAGTATTAGGGAGTGGACAGTATCCGGAGTACGCATAATATATGATAGCTAGTTTTCACGGAGTCAAATTGTGTCAATCTACCGGGGACACGACAAAAATTGGTCGTTTGATACAGGGTGTGTCACTTTCGACAGATATATTTTGGCTTCTAGCTATTAGACAAAAAGAATTCAATGTGCCAAGTAATCATTTTGAAATAATTTCTAGCAGAATTGGATTGCTTTCTCAACGAATCATTCATTCAATTTGGATTTTGTGTGTGAAAAATTCCTTGCATTCCAACGGGGCCAAAGCCCGACAAAAAGATCATGACATGACTTGACACCCATGTCCACTGAAAAGACAAATGTCTGAATCTTTCAATTTTCATTTCAGGGAGCACTCCTTTGCATACAAATACTACACATCTTTTGGATTGCATAAAAAAAATTATCTAGTTGATATCCAGTTGTTGAGGGATTCCTTAATCTGATGATGGGCTCAGAGATAAGAGTTGACAAGATCCCAATGGATTAACAAGAACATGAGTTTTGCCCAGGTAGTTTGGTTGGGTGGCTGTAGGCTGTGACTGACTCTGACTACTTTAATTCGTAAAAATTTAAATTAATCCCATCGCGTCGTTTGTTGCATTGCATTGCACTGGGCTTTAAAGGATTACAACTTTACAAAAGTGCAAGACTGATGACGAGGGATTTAATTTACAGGTTCTTGGTCGGACACAACAATGGAAGTGACAGATGTGTCTGAGGACAATAATGAGAGGAGACTTGGGAGACCCATTAATGAGAGAATAAATACCAAATAATGATTGATTGATATTAATCCTTAAATCCCTTATCCTTTTCCTCATAGTCACACACGGGATTTTTTTGACTCAAAAAAAATATCACAAACCTGTTTTATGACAACAATTCAAATAATTGTGTTTTTTTTGCGAATGGATCAAACATGCATGCATTGGTTCCCAATTCCATTGCTATTGCTACAGTAGTAATTTATATTAATTTCTGTCATTGAACAGTGGCGTGCCGTGACGGGATGACGGGGGATTGAGAACTGAGCAGTATTTGCATTAAGTGTTCCTATGCTCTGTGCTGTGTGGGAACTTGGAATAAAAAGTTTTTTAACTGTGAATTGATTTCATAGCTAAAAACTCTTAAAAACTTGTTTCCACTACTCATCAGTATAAAGTAGGAAAGATTATAGCAAGTACCTGTGAAATTAAAGATAAAAACTCATTCCGAAAGTTCATTTCCTTTATCATATACAGTAGGCTATCAATTCCATTAGAGTCTAACATGAAATTCACATTTTTTTTTAATAATGGGAAAATAATTTTTATTATGTCAATATTTGAATTTGATTACTAGCTGTCTATCGTTCTTTTAGTAGGAAATGTTTTAAAATCCTTCCTCACTCCACAATTTTAATAATTAAATGTTCACTTTAATTGAAAAAAATTAAAGTATCAAATTCCATTCCATCCATTTCATGTGTTTAGGAGCCAGCCACCCAAGAATTCTGCGTCAAATTCTGATTCTTACGCATGCAACGCAGCTGTGGCCTCTGGATTCCTTCGTCCCATCAATTTTTTATTACTAAATGACTTTACCACTCGGGCAATCCAATTTGGGCCAAATATTTGTATTTGTAATTAAAAAAATACAGAACTTGTGCGATGCAGAGGTTGTGAGTTTTGCACGTTGCAAAACGACATGCCTAAATTGAACTCTGGCCCAAAACTGGTAAGATCCTTTCAATTCCTGATTTGTTGATTGAAAGGTATCATATGAAGATAAAATTAATTGAGGCCTTTGAATGAATTAATTGAATCAATTCCCTCCTTTTAATGATGGGTAATCTATCTTGTAAAAACTTCTACTGTGGATTTCAGATCAGAACTCTGAAGAAAGCTCAATCTATTGGGCCTAATACATTGCATTTGATGGTACTTGTTTAGTTGCGTGTTCATAAATTCTAAATGTGCTCAAGTGGATGACAGGGACAAGGTAGAGGATGACGATGACACTGACAATCAGAGTGGACTTGAGAAAAAAAAATTAAGGTACAGATGCTAAGGAGATGCTTTGGTTTTATAGTCAAGGATGCGGGGAGAGATGGGATCAAAAAACCACATTCCTCTATTGTTATTATTTCTGCACCATTAAATGCAGTTCTTGTTTTTTATTCTAGGAATGCATGCAATTACTCTACACTTTCAAAACTACACAAGACGCACTCACTCCAGATGATCCACCTTAACCAAACCAACCAATCCATTCATTCATTCAATTCTAGCCTAGTCGTCTTTACCAAAATACGCCAAATAAAATACGGTGTATTCAGTTCACCAACACAATTTTATTTTAATCCAAAAAATTCATGGCAGGGGCAGGGTAGGATAACTGTCAAAATAGAATTTAAAATTTTACGTTTATTTTCTCAAAGCACGTTCTCCAGCAAACTAGATCTTTAGATGCAAAGATCACAGAACTGGTCAAGTGGCACATGTATCCGGTCAAAAATCCGGAACATAATTCATGTACTGGGAAACCCCTACCGAAATACCGCCCTGAGAACACAGCGGAAGATACAATCGCATTTTTCATTTTAAAGAGAGCAAACATTGGCTGGCATAGCATTGCATGGTTAGATAGAGTGGCACAATAATTAAAGAGTTAAGATTAAACTGTCACGCGAGAAATAATATCGCGTATGTTTGAACAGGAATGTGGACGAGCAAGAATCAAAATCTGACTTGACTCAGTTGTTTTCTCCACCACATTCTTCAACTTTTTTTTTTAATTTGAAATTATTCCGTTCCATAGTCTGATCTCATACTCAATGCATATTGTATACGAAACTTTTCATTTTAATTTGATTGTGGTTTTGACCGATTTACAGATTTAGAGACTGGTAGGCTAAGGTTAAAATATTTCAACGGCGTGCAGGGCAAATTACACACATTTCCAACGGCAACTGGACAGAAATGATTACAAAAACTGGGAGAAAGCTTGACCTTCCCGGCGAATGTCAATTACTAGGTGTTTAAAATATTTATTTGGAAAATTCCATGATAAAGATAGTGAGGATTTGAGCGTGAGAACTAGGATAAGGCAAAGATTATAATATTGAGTACATATAATGATTAAGCATTGAACCAGGTGTTTGTTGACGTTAATCGCCTGAGTAAATAATGATCACACTTACACTACACATTAAGTGTACAATTTTGTTTAAAAAAATCATAACGCAAAAGCAAAACTTGAATTTGAATTGGTTTTATAGAGCAAACTGTGGTGAATGTGATGAGCTGCGGTTAACCCCCCTCCCTCCCCCACAATTTTCTTGTCATAAATGATTGACACGGATAGTTGCAGTGGGTAGTAAATGAGGATGACCTAATTTTCATATAAAAAAGTTCAAATCCTTTTCAAACTTTAAATAAAGATTTTATTAGCTAAGAAAGGGTTGAATTATCCTGATGAGCACAGCAGCCTTGTAGTAGTAGTAGTAAAAATAAATTCAATTTAATCTGATTCGTGCACTCCAATGCATTCATATAGAATGACTTTGTGGTTTTTTTTAAACTTGTCCTTTTCCACCTTGTTTACCTTAAAAAAAATTAGAGCACTGCACACTTTAGCTCCTACTACTTACTGCATGCATGCTTTGAATGAAATTTCTGCGGCGTCACCAAATCGGCCAAAAATTTTAATCACATGATCAAATTGTAACATCATGCAACAGTCAGTTCACCAACAAGTGCATTTTTATTTTTTACCGTTATTCTCGTGTCATGTCCGTAAGTATTCAAATTATTTGAAGTGCTTACTGTGTCTATGCTAACAAAAAAATGTAGCGGAGCACAAATTTTTGTTTGGCAAAAATTTTGTGTTAAACTGAATGACTTTTAGTATTTGAGAAAAATAATGTGGTGAATTTGGAGTTTTTATAGCAAAGGAATGTGCATCATTTATCTTTCCAGACAACCGAAATGTCTCCCTTGTGACTTTAAATATTAAACTGCTGCAGAACAATGGACTCGTCATAAAAGTGTTGAAGAAATCAAATCATTCTCTGGCATTTTACTTTACAAGTTTAAAATTTAATTTTCTTCCTGTCAGAACTAAATAGCTTGCGGAGTTTAAGCTCGTAAAGAAATCCCATCTTCTCCTCATCCATATCCATATTAAGAATTTTTATTAGGGACGGAGAGTGTTAAACTAATCGGAGACACAATTATTCCAAGCACGTCGTTAATGTCAGCACCAACCAAATACCAATCATCCTATGTAATGTATTCGTATGTATGTATCGGTTCACCAACCAAATGCAATTTAAAAAATAGAACGGATAGGTAGCGACAACAAGCAAGCAGTAAAAATAAAGGTGGTGTTGGACTTAATTGGAATTAATTACGAGAACAACCTCCTATTGTGCTCAAAATCCGGTTATCGGTACAGGAATTCAACATAACGTAAAAATCATGGAATGAAATTTTTTGAACTTAAAGACCGACTTATTTTAGTGCACAAAGGGTGGCTGGTTGTAAATATTTTCACCATTGTCCTTATATGGAGCATGGACGATAAATCATTTAAGTACAATTACATTTCTTTTCCTTACAGTTAAAAAAATGACTCCGCCCGTCGTCACACTCTACAGGATATTCTTAGCAGGTAAATTCGTCCGGTGTTGAAGAAAACATGTCGTCTGTTTATTGTGTTAAAGTTAATGAGTGCATCTGAATAAAAGCACAACACACTGCATGCGGGTCTTGTAATTTGAAGTTATTTTCTAACATGCATAGAATAAAGTTATGCATGTACAAAAAAAAAGAGAGACAAGAACAAAACACTTAGGAAAGATTCGAGACATGCACAGAAAGAGTCCACCGGAAAAGTTCATGGTCAATTTTTATGAGAGCAGTAGAGATGAGATTTGTTTTGGAATAGAATTCAATGGAAGACAAAAAACGAAGGTTGGGAACAATCGGTAATCTCCGAAGAACCTTTCCTGTCTGTGTTGGACTGGAAGTGGAGGGGAAAATACGATAATTAAATTGGCACGGCCGTAAATCATAAGGAAACATTTTCATGTGTAAATATTATGATACGAGCAAATCGTTCATGCTCGTGCTCAATTTCAAGTGCTTTCAGTACACAATGTTTCAGCATTTTGTAAAGTTGTACAGGTGTAAAGCACTCCTTGTGAGAACAAAAGATTAGACGGGGAATTCCAGTTCCAGCAAGTCATTGTATTTGAAACGAATATTTTTGTGGAATTGTGTGTCCCAGTATATCCTGATCCATTCCCATTCCCATACGAACTCATAAAGTGCTCCAATTAAAAATTGAAAATTTTAAACTCCTGGAGTTGCGTGGATGATGATAATGACAAGATTAAACCTTACTCAGTTTTTTGAATGTTACGTTATACCAGATATTCAAGGCCATAGCGTAGCTTAGAACAATTACAAAAAAACTACATAGGATTGGTTGGGAAATGAAAATAAACCAAGGGCACTTGAAGAAGACGTCCGACTTGTGCTTGCACGAATACAAATTCACTTTTTAATTAATGGTTGTCTTCTGTGTTAAGACAATCATCAATCAAAAACTGGTCATAAAGGTAAAACCGACTGGCTTAATGTTACCATTCAAAATTTTTAATAATTAGTTTGTCAATTTATGGATTTTTCGTTTCGGCTAAATTCGTATGTATTGAAGAAGATGTAAAGAAAAAGTAAAAAAAGCTTTCGAATTAGACATTAAGAATTTTCAGTAGCGAAATCTCAAATATCGAACTTTAACTTTCTCTTACTATAAAGTATGCGCGATTTAGAATAGACACCATCAAATTCTATTCTAATAGCATGTAAAGTGGAAATCTACAAAATCAGTAAAAAAAAATCCGGTTCATACTTGAAATGAAAATGATTTTGCATCATCGGTAGCATTCAATTCCAATTATTGAGAATCTTCTTGCGTACACTACCGGCACATTTCCCCCCAGATTATCACAATTCACAACACATCGGAATGTGCTTAATCCCACTCAAATCAAATCGTCAAAACTCTCACTTGAAACTGATAGCCAATCTAACAAATGTTTCCGAACGATAAGGATAGTAGTTTGTAGTAATAACATGAATTATTTGAATAATCCAGCAACCTTGCTTATTTAACCAAACAATACTATACACTCACAGATTTTTAATTTTTTTTCAGATTTTTCTTAAACTGACTATGTATGTACCGAAATGATTGCAAATTATTCCTACCACATCACATCACATGCAATTCCAAATTACACTGCAATAAAAATGAATTAAAATAAAGTTCTGTAATCACAAATACTTAATGAGTATGGAATGAAGTCAAGTTCTTTGAAGTTTGTGTGTCTCCCTTGATGTCTGGCCTTTAACTACTAAATAGCGAAACCACATGCACAAAAATTCTAGTTTTTTTCGCACACTGTAGTAGATTCGCATTTGCATACATGTGCCTGTGTCTGTGTTGTGCCTGTGTGCGGAACAATTTTTATTACGGGAGGACTACTTCTCTCATACTATTATCAGTTTACGACTCATAATAATTATCACTACACACACTGTGGGTATTCATGAGTCTACCTGTCCTGTGATTTATGTTTCTGTTAAGGGCAATTTATGAAATATGGCAAAGCCACCGTGCATATTTCAAATACTCCAAATTCCATAAAGATGGTATGGTTAAATATTAGCCTGCTTTTTTGAGACACGGGTTCTAGGTCCAAATGCCCTGTCATAATTGGGCAGCAATTAAATATATTTTCATCGCGATAAAAAAAATTCAAATCAGTAGATCCTTTAGGCAGACGGCTCAAGAAACGGACGGGAACATAGACTCTAATGTTAAGTGTAAAATGTGTTAAATTATATCAACCATTCTGTAGTAATTTTGATTTGGTACATTATATTTACTTTACCAATATAACACTAACATCACATGTACTAATCACTCACGTTTGTATTTCAAATCTAACCGACTGTCTCACTGACTGACGAGGTGTACAAAATAATAATAATAAAAAAATACACCTGTGCTGTGCTGTGTGCTGTGCTGTGGTGTTTGTAGCTTGTGATGCATTATTCATTACCACGATTTGTGTCTCTTTGGCCCTCATTGTTATGGAATGAAGAATAAATAATACGAATCTCTTGTAGTCGTAGTTGTAGTGTATCGTATCTTTCGACTCCACTATTATTATTATGTCGATGTGTGTAGTGTGTAGTATTTGCAAAATCAAATGCATTGCATTAGCATTTGCATGCATGTGCACAGTGCACTCCACGCTCTTCACTTCACCGCCCAGGCCCAACCAACCTGTAATCCCAGAATGTGTAGAAATCTTAAAATATGTGTGTTTGATTGCTAAACCATATTTTATGTAAGTTTTTGTTCGCATCGTGTCTCACTCTCACCACCTTTATTATATGGATGGACTAAACTACACATTACGATGACTGGCTGATGAAATCCACAAATTACGAGTTGAAAGTTATGTAGCCATCACTGAATTTCCAAGGGATCGAACTCCCAACAGTGGATTCCAAGAGCATGTGTGTTTTTAAAATTGAAGACGATTTTTTTTAAAAAAAATATAGTACAGACAACACTACAAGCAAAAAGAAAATATTGTACCCTTCAAATTAATACGCAGGGGTTCTTACCTTGTACTCTTACTACTAATGCTAGTTTCCTAAATTTGAGAACCAACTGAATCCAATTGAAATTGAAGGTCAAAAATTTAAAGGTTAGTCAAATCATAATTACGTTTACGTGTAAAGGTTAGATGAGAAAATTAATTTTTATAAACGTCCGGAATTAACTATTGGATTGGAATGGAATCCCAAATGCTAGCAGATGACATGTAACGATGATTATGATTAGTTTAAGAAGGTTAACTCCTCAAATGACTTGGACATAAAAATTTTGCATGAGGAGTTATTAAAGTCATAATGAGGTTTGAAAGGAGTAAAGGAGTGTTTGAGAGCATAGGCTAGAAAAAAATCAACATAGGGTGTTCCTCAGTTAACACTCCTTAATTATTCCATAGAATAAATGAAGTAATTCAGTGCACAGATTTCCTCCTAATTGGTTCTGCACTCATTTCGTTACGTCCTTCCTTGTACTAAAAGCTTGAGGGCAAGGAGTTTCCAGTATCAATTAACTATCCCTATCCCTATCATCCGCATCCATCCCTTGAATAGTTCGGCTACTGAATTACAATCCCTTTTAAGTTCTTCAGTTGTTTTTTCCCTAATTGTTAATGTCTCCGTGAGTGGAATCCAAAGAGTTTGACAAGACTAACCAGATGTAAATTTTTTGAACTGATTTGTATTCAAACCTACATACTGAACAGTACAGCAAAAACAAAATTAGAAAGAAATTATCTCTTCCATATTTTCAAAATGGAATTCCGTCCAAAATTTAAATGAATTCACCCAACAGTTATAAATAATTACAAAATCTCTGTGAGTAATTAATTCACACACAAACTTCACTTCAACTTTCACCTCATTAAATTCAGTCCAATCCATCATGTACGAAATACGATGCATTATTCTTATCTTAATCTTAATGGATGTAAGGATTGAAAGAAAGGCTCAATTATTTGAGAGTCTTGTCTTTATGAACTATGACACACATATTATACATATATAATCCTGCATCATCAAAATTATGCAAATCCAATTTTTTTTCGCGATTGTCTTTTTCGTAACTATTACAATGTTTACTAGCGGGACGAACGGATATGATGATTCCATGGTCGAGAGGACCAGACGATGAGGATGACGATGAGTGCTCGGAGGTATAATAAAATAGAAAGTTAAGTTTGGATACTAAATTGCTGTCTAAAATGCCTCAAGTGAAGATTTTGAAATCAAAAGGAAATACTACGTACATTACATTATACATTGGATTTAAAATGTAAGATTAAGATATTGTACAAAAAATTAACGTTGGCCTCACATTTCTTTTAATGAATGGAGTTTGAGTCCAAAGATTTTAATTTTTTTGTCTCGAACAGATGGATAATAGAGGAAATGGGAATAAGGTGTGATTTAAAGATTGACCCTTAAGGCACAGCAGCAGCAGAAGCAGCAGTAACCCGTAATATAATGCAACAGACAGTACACGACTTTACATTAAAATAAGTTGAATACTTGTTGTAATTTTGTGAGTAGTTTTAAATCCAGATAATAATATTTGGGTTGGACTTTAACGAGTCAAGTAGGATTTAATTTGAATTTGTATTTCTTTGTGTTTGTGTTTTTCGTATTTGTTTTTCTACAATAAAAAAGAGATAAAATTAAAGGGTTGGACTCTTGAGCTGGGTCATATGCATGAAGTTTTAAGTTTAACAGTGTAGTCAACGATAACGTATCACAGATCACAATGTTCCTGCCCATGTTAGTGTCACACTCTGTAATTAACTGAATAATATATTTTCTTGTTTTTTAGGTTAGAAGGATGTCAGTTTTATTTGGAGATAATGCTTGTCGTCAAAGCCCTTAACCTGTATGAGGCGGTTCAAAAAAATGCTGGAGGGGGAACAATTACCAATACACCTGTATTCAAATTTTTCGAATACTAAAAGCATTGATTGGCAAAGTGAAGTAGGCAGTTCTTGCCGCTTCTTTATGTTGTGGGTTCGATACATGATACAGTCATAGTTTGGGACAATATTTTACAAACATTTGTTACTATCTCTTCACGTAATTGTCAAATCATGGGAAGATTCATAAAATTTTTGGAATTATTTAAAAATACACGAAATAAAACCCCCTCTGAAAATATTTGAGACCCTTGAGACCCTGGAAAATCTCGTTTCGGTGCCTGGGTTGAAGGCAAAAGCAAAGCAAATGATGAAAACCCTTTTTACGCGTCGACAATGAGCGGAAGAGGAAACACTGAAAATAACCATGCGTACGATTACGAGTTGTGTGTATGCAGATAATAAATCCTTCCTGCGTGTACAAAAATCCATTCGTGATGGGATGAGTTTGGGTTGTGGTTTAAAATAAAAAACGTGAGATATTACGCAATACGACTTATGCGTAGAATTTTGACTATGCGTTCACACACCCTAAAAAAACCAGGTTTGAAGGCTTGGGATTTAAATTTTAAACCAAACAACTTGCATCATTTAACATGAATTGGTAATATACACTTTTTTGTCCTGTCATGCCAAGCAGGTTGCACGTTATCGAAATTGAAACCGAATCGGAACAATTTAACAATTTTCATGGATTGTTACTGTATATAAAATACAAACCGGCAAAAAAACTGAATAGTTAAATGTAAGAGATTTTGGCCCATATTTTTAGAGCATCCCAATCAATCAGATTCAGCTACTAGGGAAATATACAAATTGGGCCCAAACATGTCAATTAGAATCTTTTGATGGGACAGTTCTTCCTGGTTCCACGAATTAAACATTTGCATGTTCATGCCTTATTTTTGTATGAATCTGTTAAGTTCAGTGATTAATCCTTAATTGATGTGTCCGAATGTGAGAAGCAATGAGTGATTAGAATGGCTACTAGATTACGCCCGGTTAATAGTTATTTTTCGTAGATTACAATCAAGCTTCTGTTTGCCCGCCTCTGCTAAATTCATTACTCATTGTATTGGTCATAATATTCTTTATATGTGGGAAGCTTGAATAATTTTTTTATTTTCATTGTTTTTTCACAGCAGGTAACTATTTCATCATTTATGTATAGATGATGGGATAAAATACTCAACCAATATCTCGACAGAATTTTGCCGTCAACTGTATTAGCGAATTGATTTTAATCAGCTAAATTTAACGGCACCTCGTAAAACCTTTTAAGCTTTAATGTAAATCATGGATTAGTTGAAAATAAAATAATCCAAGGCAGGGCAGTGAGCTGGTTCTATATCGAACCTTGAAGTTGGAAGATGACTTTGTCACGATCTTGTAGTAGTAGTAATAATTAATGCATACTTTAAACTGCAACGCATGCATTTCTCAATGAATTGCGAAATCACGATTAATAATTTTTTTGTGAACCACTGGCTCACACATGTAATCTTGTGGATATTGGATGATTCCCTGGGAAACTGACTGTTTGCCTTCGGCTTGTACATATGTGTAGTTGTGGTTAGCGTTTTAAATTGATAAACAATTATGAATGACAGAAGTGCTATGCGTGCATGCATTAAAGTATGAACTGCATGTCACATTGTATGAACTTATAATTTTTACCTCTAAATCCTATTTATTGCTTATTGCTGAAAACGGCTATGCTTATGCAAAATTATAAATACAACTAGATAAATTAATGATAAATATTGAAGTGAGAGGAAGGGGTTTTAAATTAAGCGTTGAATATCTGTGGTTCCATGGTGTAATTGGTTATCACTTTGGACTTTGAATCCAACAATCCGAGTTCGAGTCTCGGTGGAACCTTTACTTTTTGCTAATTCGTAACGTTTTGAATCCATTCATATGCAAATATTTGCTTTGAGACAATGAGGCATTGAAATCAATGTAGATTTCCGAGCATTGTTGAAGCCGTACTGACTGACAGATCTCTTTTAAGGTCTACTCTTACTCCAGAGCCATCTCTCATTTGAGTACATTGTTACTTGTTGATTCACTTTTGTACACACTGTATTGTATCACTAGTTCCTGTTTATTGCTTATACAGCTTTTACTAATCTGGGTCATTAAAGTTTGAGAAAGTCAAACTAAATTGTACATTCACTAACTACGGTTCCATGGTGTAATTGGTTATCACTTTGGACTTTGAATCCAACAATCCGAGTTCGAGTCTCGGTGGAACCTCAAAAACTTTTTGCTAATTCGTAACGTTTACATGCACATGTACTGGCATTCCTAGCATGAGGTGTAGGGAGTGATTTTTTTATTGTTTGCTTTGCTCTGACTCTGAACCCCTCAGTGCACAATCAGCCACCTCGTAAATCAGACAGCTATATGGTCACGTAAGATCTTTACTGGCCAAATCACCTTTTACTAATCTCGAGCTCTAATTCCAATTTATTGCTCATCAAGCATTTAATTATTGGGATGATAAAGAATGAGAGAAAAGTCTTTTAAATTATGCATTCACTAACTACGGTTCCATGGTGTAATTGGTTATCACTTTGGACTTTGAATCCAACAATCCGAGTTCGAGTCTCGGTGGAACCTTACTTTTTGGTAATTAGTAACGCTTATCTATGTATTGACATTCCGAGCATGAGGTATAGGAAATGATTTTTTATGAGTTGTGTGCTTTAACTTGCAGCGTCATCTTTTATAGCTCAGGCATCAAAATGCTAATGGTGCCTAAGCATTACTGCCTACTGCCCGAACCATCTTTCTATACATTTTGTATTTTAATCTCGCCCAATTCCAATTTATTGCTCATCAAGCATTTAATTCTTGGGATGATAAATATTGAGAGAAATGTGTTTTAAATTGTACGTTCACTAACTACGGTTCCATGGTGTAATTGGTTATCACTTTGGACTTTGAATCCAACAATCCGAGTTCGAGTCTCGGTGGAACCTTACTTTTTGTTAAATTCTAACATTTATGCATATAAGTTAAGTCTAATAAATCCGGTGTAGGTGTACGAGAAAATATTTTAACAACCGGCCATCTGTAGGTGGGGATTTTCCTAAATAAAGCGTTTTAGAGACACTCCTAATTGTATAGTGTAGATTTTAATTTGTAGGCTCAAATTCAATTATTAACTAGTACACGGTTGATGGTACGCTATAAGAAAATTCTTCGCCGAAGGATTTGAGAGATGAAAATTCTACACTTGAGTACACATGATTTTTTGATGTCGGCACGCATGCACGAATCTCCGTAATTTCTTTCTCGTTATGCCGTGCACACAAACTCAGCCGCCCAACTAATAATAATACCGCTGCCACTACATAGAATTTTTAACTTCCGGTTTTGTGCAATCTCTATATGTAAAGCAAGTTTAACTAGACTTGATGCTAACTCAACACTCTACGTAAATATAATCGTGCAATCGTATTCCTATGTACACTTTTACACGTACAATACGGTAAATTCAAAAACAACAACTGTAGCCATGCAAGTTTACGGTTAAAACACAGGTAGCATATGTTTCTATAAATATTTTCATGCTCCACTCCACATTATGACCAGGCAGAGCATACAGCGATACAACCCAACAATAATTGTTAAGTTTTAATTCTCACACCTGACCTGACTACCTGACAGAGCTTGTTAAAGTATATTAAATATTGTTGGGCATTCATTCATCAGAATTTTTAAAGTACCATCGGAAAACTTAACGTATTTTTAGTTTCAGATGAAAATCTATTGTTTCGAAAAAGAGTCTTTCCTTCCTTCTGAGCTTTTCCTCATATGCACGCAGTTTTGAAAAATCATCATTCCTTCAATCATTCATCATTTATATCCAATTTGCGTAGAATGTTTACACAAGAAGAGGATTTAGAAGAAAGTAAATAGAGCTCATTTAGTGTAGCAATTTAATCTGTCCTTCTTTCATGGGGATTAAACTATGTTAACATTATCTGAACATTGCAAAAAAAAGTGACCTTGCTGTCAAGACAAGTGCATTCGCAGTATCGCAGTGTCAAAACTTTGCACATGTTGTGTAATGCGTAGCAGTGCAAGATCATATGGACGGAACAGACGCATAACTTCTACGTGTATGTATGTGAACCACCTGAACCAAAATAAAAAAATCATTTACCCACACCTCACTCACTCCAACTGTCAAAGCTTAGAAAATGCCTGGACTTAACGTTTAGAATTTGACAAAAAGTGTTCAGGTTCCACCGAGACTCGAACTCGGATTGTTGGATTCAAAGTCCAAAGTGATAACCAATTACACCATGGAACCACAGCTGATAGACAACTCTTCATTTAAAGCCCCTTTCTCTCTAACTACTACTCTAGGCGTCTTATTTTCTTTTATTCAAATACATTACTGCAGTAGGAGCACCACACACTTCAATCCATTAGTTACTTTATGTTGACACGATTCGCCCAAAGCACTTTATCAGAATTCAAAAGTATTCCAATTGCGAGTTACATTGCAATACTAGGCTACAGATGTGAAATTTGGAGTTTATACAGAATTATTCATCTGAAAAAATATTTTTTAGAAAATGGAGTTTTGTGAAACCCCGGATCCCATTTTTGAGTGAAATAAATGTGGCCAAAACCTCAAGCATAAGTTTTTTGTGAAATGAGACGAATAACAGATTTTGTGTATTCCGTATGGAAGGAAATTCAGTAAATTTCTGAGGATGGACTGACCAAAGGCATATTAATGATACTTTTCCGTAGGGAAAAATTTCTCTCCCGTGCGAGCAGTCTAAAATTAAGGTTTCCATCTTGCCGCATTTTCCTAACACTCTAATATGTATGTACTTGTATTTCAAAAGGCATTAAATTAAAACGAGAATGTTTAACCATTCCATACAAAATGCGTCATTTTTTGTTAAGTGCACATAATATTTTAATGCTCGTCTTAATTTTATTTTGTGGCCAATATTAGTATATCATTCCCATCACACCTGTTAAAACCTATAATTTTGTTTTTCGGATGAATTCTTACTGAAGTTTGTATAAACTTTGAGAATTGTAACTGAATTTAAGACGAAGGCAAACAGAAATGGTATAAAATTTTCATTGCCTAAGAACGGAAAACTTTAGCACTGAAATAACTAACTATTTTGAATAGGTATTTAAATTTTGCTCTTATTTATAATTTGAGTCCAACAAGGAAGTACTTCAGGTAAACTCAAGAAAGTGATCGTCTTGTATGAGCAGGAGCATTGACGTAAACGTTATTCGCATTCAACTGAACTCGTAAAATCTCCACTTAACACCTTTTCCTAATCTTCATCATCCGCACAGTTGATCTTGGTTTAGTCGTGCCAAAAAAATGGTCCCCTGTCGTGCTTAAATTATTTTGCTGAACCCACCGCCGCCGTGCTCCTTGCTGCTACATTTTGGATGGTCGGGATTTGTTTTTGTAATGATTTTATTTCCTGTGCCCCGTAATTCCTCTTACCTTTTACAACTCCCTGTCGTTTCCCCCGTGGGAATATTTTTTATGTCCTCTTCGTATCTGCAGTAGCAGATTCCACCGGCGGCAGTTCAAGTCAGTAAAATATGAGCCCTGTTGTCCGCCTGATTAGGCTCAAGATACACAAACCTATGCAAATTCTATGTTGTTCTAATGAAATAAGATCGAAATGCAGTCAGAAATTCTGTCACAGGCAAAAATGAGGAACCTGGAGTAGAATACCTAACAAACGGTAACGGTTTGGCTAATCAACCTCGTCGGATTCCGAAAAATACTAAAAGCATATAAATTGACCAAATATCCATGTCATATCCAGACAAGGATCAAAACCATGCATGTTAGACTTTAAAAATGATCAAAATCGTATGGTCAAAATTATTGACTATTTATTTACCTGATTTGGCATTTTGCCTGAGACAAACCGATACACTTTAATAAAAAAAAAACAAAAAGGTAAAAAAAATCTTCATGGTTCATCCTCAGACTTTTGCTCTCCTTTTTTTATTGTCTGAATGACTGGGAGTGAACCAAAAGGGCGGTGTCGTGTCATCTCCTATTCAACCCATTCTCACTTCCATCATTCATCAGATCAGATGACATGCAAATTATGTAAAAAAGAGTAAAACTACTTTTTGGCGAGTAGCGAGTGAGCGAAAGTACTCAAAGAAGTAAACAGGAATGGTATACGTACAGAGTACAGAGGGAGGGTGTGAAACAAGTTTTCAAAAATTAGGTTAAATTCCAATTTCGGCACTTTTATGTAAGTACAGGTACAATATGAAATAATACCTGTGTTCCACAGACTATTAAGTTCCGGGGAAAAATTCAGGTTAGAAGGCCAGAGTTATTTCAAAGCAAAGTATCAAATGACGAGGACGACAGCAGTTTTGGTCAAAGACCCTGTCATTTTTGTCAGTTGTTCTGCTCCCTGACACATTATAATAATATGATAATTCCCTAATTAAATGGTACTTTAGACACCTCATGTAACTTATTGTTGCGCTCAACCCTTGTCTGCCGGAAGACTGTTCTGATTAAGACAAAATAAAATATAATTATCTGATCGGAATGACAGTTATATACTGCACCAGCAAACACCTAATTTAATACTCAATGCCTGCTTCCTATCTCTAATTACTAATTTTTGCCATAGACGTAATTTATGAATTTATAAATGTCGAAATCACAAGGAAAAGCATACAAATCAAGTGAAGTCCGAGCATAACCTGGTCATCTAATTCGGCTTTTAAATTTACGAGGATCTAAACCTATTATTCACACATTTTGAAAGTAACTTGGTCCTCGAAGTGTCCGGATCGGACAATGACAACAAAAAGACTTGTTGACATCTAACCAATGGAATCGTCACGTCACGTCATGGCGTAACAATGCCATTTAAAAGGATAATAGAGTAAAACTTGAAATCCCATCCCAAAATGGCATTTTTTTCCCTGACCAGTCTCCATTCATGACAAATTGGTAAATGTACTACGTGCGTGCAATGCCAAGGTAATATGGTGTAATTTTTTTTGCGTACATAAAGGGACGACACTAGAGTACTTCGCCAGTTTTTTTTTCTTGACTATTAGAACATCATGGAGGTTTGCAAACCTGACCTTGGAGGTCTTTAACAATCAAAAAATAGAAAGACAAGTCTAAATTCCCGTATTATAGTAAATAGTAACAGTCAATTCATCAAAGCATCATCTTTAGACCTTACGACTACTATTTTAGTATAATCGACAAATAATGATCGTGTAATTTATTCCTAAGATTTCTCGTGCCTGTTTGATTAAGGAAAGTCAAAAATAAAATCTCAACTTAATAAAACACGAATCCCTTTGAAGAAATTTTACATCATGGCCTGGTAATGCACGTTCTTACGTGAGGAAGCAGAAGCAAGGTGTTTTAAATTCCATCCACTCTTGTCAATTCAATTCATTCAGATTTTACTTAAGTAATGTGTTTATTGCACGGAAGTTTTATTTTAAACTACCGAAGACTCAAACACTTGAATTAAAGTTTTATAGGCGACAAATCGTATCTCGAATCCAAGTCCGTGCTTTGCTCAGGGCCAACAGAAACAGGCAGACTTGGATTCAGCACCAAGTTTTTATATTTCACCTATCCTTGTCAAATTAGCCTTAAATTTACTGTGAAATTGGTTTATAATTCAAGACAAACAAAAATGGTTGCGAAAATGACGAGACTATCATCATTGACTGGCGTGCATATGCATATTTTATTGTTACCCTGACATATTTTAATATGTAATGTAATATTTCCTCATTTTTCAGATTAATACAGTAAGGCCTGCCCACGTTATCATTGGAGCTAACAAGCGTTCAACAATCGGAAATACTGCAATGATTGGCATATTGTATTTTCAAAAAATATTTGAGAAAGAATCCCATGTTTAACAAACGAATCTTTACAAGTGAATTCAAGGTGAGGAATTACAGGGAAAACGAAATGTTTTCCTCAACATTGCAATAAAAAATGAACTTCAAATTTTAATAATAATGCATGTCTGTAGCATTATAAAATTCTTGAATTGTGTTTTTAAGATAAAATAATAAACAGTTACATATGACAGATAACACTACAAACTTTTACCATCTCTAGAAATAGAAATA